>MQRK01213894.1:0-20701 GCA_001938485.1 Girardia tigrina | reverse complement strand
ACATAAACATTGCTTTGATATATAAACGCGAGCATATCATTGTTAATTCAGTCTGATGATGACGGTTGATCCGTCGAAATTAATCACAATAAATTCTGATGATCGTTTTTTGTTTTTTATAAATTAAAAGTAGTTTATATTAATTTTTTATTATTTTTTTAAAATCATTTTTTTGATTAAAACGTTGTTGGCAAAGTAGAGTTCTGTCTGCATAAAGAATGGATATAAAAATTTAATTTTTTGATTTACTACCAAGTAGTTTACAAATTAATTAATTAATTAATTTAATAAATATTCTAAATATTGTATTATAAAATAATATAAAAATAGTTTTATAAAATATAATTTTATAATTATAATTAAAAATTAATAAATTGGGATAAAAGATTTTTTAAAATTGTAATTCATTTTCTCTCTTGTTTTAATAACTTTTGGACAGGACGTTTCAATATGTATATTATTTTAATATAAAATCGAAAAGAAAATGTGAAACATTTAAAAGACATTATTATAATTGAAGACTGAATTTTTTTTCGAGACAAATTAAGTAATCCAAAAAAGTGTTTTTTTTTAATTTTCAGATTACGTGTATTGTTTTACATTTACTTTCTGTTTTCCTTTTGAGGGAGATCTTATCATATACGGAAGTCGAAGAGAAGCGAGAGCTTGTTTAACTTGTAAAAAATAAATTATTATTATTTTTTAAGAACCTGAATTTCATAGACTTCCTGTAAATTAATGACCCCATGTAAAACGTTTTTAAGAACAAATAATACAAATAATATTTTTCTTTAAAGTATAATAAAAGCAGTTTTATTTTAAATAATATCATTATTTTTGATTTTTCGTATCATATATTCACAGTTGATTTGATATTAATAAAATTAATTAATTAAAATAAATACAAATAATATAATCTAATATTAAAAAATTATAAATCGAGTAAATATATATATATATATATATATAACAATCAATAAAATATTTATCTTGAAAAATTAAAATATTTCGTTAAATAAACAAATAAAAAACAAATTTTAAGGAGCATTTTTTATACAAAATTGACTATTAAAAACGTTTTAAAAACATTTTAAGGAAAATTCATTGCAAAAAATTCAAGTTTTATAAATTATTTTTTTTGGTAGGATAATCTTTCTAATTCAGAGAGTTCTTAATTTTAACATTTTTGCTTTTAGATTGTTTTTTGAAAAAAAATTCTTTTGCAAAATAATTTAAGTATTCAAACATCAAAATTAAGAAAACAATAAAATTATAAAATTAATAAATTTAATTATAAATATAATATATAAATACTGAGTGTGAGGAATATTTTACATTGTAGGGATGTGTAAATAAATCTTGTACGTTGATTCGCGTATGTTGAACTTAGAATGGTTATTCCCCCACGCAGATGGAAATTGGTATTTTTTATATTTACGGTGATTTACTATTTAAACATAATTAAAATAAAAATAACAAAAATGATAATAATTTGATAAATTTTTAAAATCATCAATTTAAATTAAGTTTAATATTTTTTTAAAAAAGAAAAGCATATTAATAGATATAAGTAAAACTAATAAAATTTAATTTTATTTTTCACAATTTGATGACATTTTTATCATTTTGATTTGTTTTAAAGAAATGGTTAAAATTATTTATTTTAATAAAATTTTGAAAATTAAATATTTTAAAAAGATTTAGAAAAATTGTTCGAATAATCGTTAGTAAAAATATAAATAAAAAATCAATTAGAACGATGTCAAACCGCGAACGATCTTCCGAGTATTGTAATGACTCTAAATGTGATAATAATAAATATTAAAATTATAATTGTCTCAATGTTCTTAACAGTGAGTATTATTTTATTACAAATATACTTTTAAAAAATTAGATTATTATTAAATAAAATTCATCTAGTTAATAAAAATGTATTTTTGACGGTTTAACTATCAATCACCAGACAAAATGATTTTAAGGTTAGGGGTTGCGCATTCAATATGTCCTCGGATCATCATCGAAAACTTACCATAAAGTTGTAGAGAGTGCAGTGTGGATATTATGCTTAGTATCAAACGATATGTGATATATCAGGTTATTCAAAACCTTTTAAGGTAACTAAAAAAGATATAATTAAGGACATAAGAAATACAATTGTGTACAACACCAAACCAAACTTCTTGCAAACATTTGAATTTCAACTTATGGATTTTAGATATTCTATCAAAGAATTTATAAAGGTAAACGGTCACATTATCAATAAATTAAAATTATTTGAACTTTTTTTTGTTAAATTGTTCATGCCAAACTTGTGAAAATAAAAGAATTGGGTTGAGGAATAAGTTCCCGTCGTTTTTTGAAAAATTAAAATTTTATTTTTTAAGAAAAAAGTTACTACAAATTAATTACAAATATATTCTCCGACATTGTTCACGACTTCTTCCCAACGTTCAACGCGTTTTTCAATGCCTCTTTGGTAGAAATCGCCAAGTCTTGACGCGAAGAATTTAGCCAACCAAACTTGCAGTTCTCCATCATTGTTGAACGAAACACCACGCAAAGCGTTAGAAAGCGAACGGAAAAGATGAAAATCAGATAGAGCCAAGTCAGGTGAATACGGAGGGTGCGGTAACACTTCCCAACCAAGCGTTTGAATGGCTTCTTTTGTCATTCTGGCAATATGAGGACGTGCATTGTCGTGTTGCAAAATAACGTCATGTTGTCGATCCGGATGTTTTTGTCTTATAGCGGCGTTGAATCTATGCAGCTGTTGAACATAAAGTTCTGTGTTCACTGTTTGGTTTCGAGGAAGCAATTCATAATGAATAATCCCTTCCCAACCCCACCAAACGCATAGCATTGTCTTTCGTGGTTAAAGATCCTGCTTTGCTCGCGGTGTTGATTGTTCTTCTCGGCTACGCCATTCTTTGCGCTGTTTCATGTTGACGTACAGGCACCATTTCTCATCACCCGTTACAATTCGATAAAGAAATTGTTGCTTATGACGGTGAGTAGAGCGATGACGGGCAAGCAAACTCGCTGAAATTGTGGATCGCTGGTTTTTGTTATTTTCGGTCAAAAGATGTGGGACCCAAGCTCCCATTTTTTGAACTTTTCCCATTGATTTCAGGTGGTTCACTACAGTTTTTTGATCACAATCCATTTGTTCCGCCAATTCTCGCGTGGTTTGACGCGCGTCTTCATGCAAAAGTTTGTTCAAACGCTCGTCATCGAATTCATTTGGTCGTCCTGAATTAGGTGCATCCTTGAGTCAAAATTGCCAATTTTAAATTTTGCGAACCAATCACGAGTGGTTCTATCAGCTATAGCACCTTTTCTGTATACAGCACAAAGCTATCGGGCAGCGTCTGCGACTTTGGCACCTCGATTATATGCAAACAATAGATGGTGTCGGAAATGCTCATTTTTGTCGACTTGACACTCCATTTTAATGGTCTAAAAATCGACAAAAATTAATCTGAATAAAAAAACAAAATACACCATTTTTTACAGCAAAACAATAGCTTTCAAATAACATAACAATACATCAAAAAATTTGATTTAAATATTAAATTGATTAAAAATTCAAAAAACGGCGGGAACTTATTCCTCAACCTAATAAAATTATTTTATTTTAAAACATTATAATTTGATTTGGGACTGAGGGTCTTTAAAACGAAGATAAGCCTTAACCATATTAAATTATTAATTGATTTTAACAGACTGTTGCTCTTCTATATTTTGTATATCGACACAATTTTAAAAGTTAAATTTTCATAGAAAAGGAATGATTTTTAGGATCAAAGGATTTTATCAACAATGCTTCACACATCAACTTTACTATTCAAATAATTCTTATTATATTGAGCAATATTGCTATCACTTTCCCTGCGATTATGTTCCTGAATTCGTTTACAGAGATGACAACAAGTCTCTCGGATGTATATGAGTCACACCCATTACATTTATATTGATAAACTAAATTGGAACATAAACCATTTGGAGTGATAAATTTCCTACTAAACAAACTTCCCATCTTACATGATCTAGATACAGTTTTTAAATTTAAATGTTTCAAAAATAAAGTTTTTGAATTTCCTGAGTAGGGAACAGTCAAAACAAAACCAATATTATCATAATTATTATTTAACTGATTTTTGATTTTGTCGATATTTATTGTATTTGATTTTTCATTTACCATTTAATTAATTTATCGTCAGTTTCATTTATTTGTTATATACAATCCCTAACAGTTTTTGTGAACCTAAATATAAAACATATATGATAAAAGGTTTTATCTATAGATCTTGGACACTTTCGTCTACGTACGCTAAATGTAATGATGGTATTGATAAGTTAATGAATTTACTTCATCAAAATGGATATTCCAAATCGATAGGTGAAAAAATAACTCGGGAAACTGTTTTTCTTTTGACAGCTCTCTACATTGAGGGTTTCAGGAAATTCAAAAACTCTATTTTGAAACATTTAAATCACAGGGAAAGTGATAGCAATATTGCTCAATATAATAAGAATTATTTTAATAGTAAAGTTGATGTAAGTAATTTTAAGATTGTGAGTTCACAATTTGATAATTACTGGGAGAGGTTGATGTGTGAAGCATTGTTGATCAAATCTTTTGATCCTAAAATCAATGTCCAAACACCATCCTCTTCAACTTTATTGAAAGTATTTTCATGATTTAAATGACACAATGATTATATAAACATTGCTTTGATATATAAACGCGAGTTTATCTTTGTTAATTCAGTCTGATGATGACGGTTGATCCGTCGAAATTAATAACAATACATTTTGACGAAAATTTTTGTGTTTTATATAACAATCTTCATATTTTCTAATATTCCCTTAGGGCCACTTTTCTATTTTTAAAAAAGGTTCGAAATGAAATACAAAGCTTAAAATCGCGTAATGACTGGTCGAGATTAGAAGATTGATGTATACAATTTTTTAAATAATACCTTGGGTGTTTCTGACGAGTCTCTTTGAACATGTGGGGTCTGACGTTGTTCTTATAGGACAAAACACATCTTCTGTTTTTTAGTTCTTACCATCTTGAACTAATTGAAAGCTTCAAGCAATCTTATTTTAGACAAAAGACGTACGAAAATAGGGTTTTATAGACCAATCCTTTCCATTCGAACAAAATGCATTGTATAACCTTGCTGACCGTTAGTCTTGGTTGACCATTGTTTCATTTACTTTACTGCGCTTTGATAATCAATATATTCAAACAATAGCGTTTTATGTGACTCATTTTTATCCCGAAAAATGGGTTGATATTATTACTTTTGACGAAGGCTTCACAGATAGAAATTCAATACTTTACTTTATTTCGTGGGGTTGATCTTTAGCCCATAAATTATGCAAAAAATGCTAACATGCTGGGCTACTTCAATTATTTCCAAGATTTTATGAGGAATCAACAAAACCGAAATTGCATTTACCTGTGACAATATTGGGACGATAAACATCATTCACAATTTCTGCATTCTTGATCCAAGTAAAATTGTCAAATAAACCTCTTTTGTTAGAACTTTTACGAATTTTTACAATTGGAACTTTTACAATTGGAACAACCTTTGAAAAAGCCTTAAATGATGTTTTTATAATTGATAATTTGACGCAAATTAAAAATGCGAACAATATATAACAAAGTCTTGAAACCAAAGTTCTGAATAATATTAAAATAAAATGTTAATAAAAACATAAAAAAATGTTTTATTGTTTCTTTAAATTTTATTGATGCTGGTTTCAGATGATCCTTTATTTAATATTTAATTACAACAATAATTTAATATTTCTTCATCATGGTTATTATTATTTTATGATATATGTATATATTTATAACATAATTTCCTAATTTTGTTGACCACAAAAGCTTTTTTTATGAGGAAAATTAATTTATTAACAGAATAGACAAAGATTTATACATGAAAACTGCTCAAAAGGAAAACTTGTTTCGTAATTATTTAATAATTATTATAAAATAAGCTTAAGGAAAATATTAACATTCACTTTTTAGACTAAAGTAATGTAGAAATAAATATAATTCATTTATAACAAAAAAGTAAAAATTTTAATTATTTGTTTTTTTAGAATTACTTTTATAATACGAAATAGAGTTTAGCAAAAGAGATACCCCATAGGTATAAGTCAAATTTGGCTTCATATTATTTTGTATTATGTTTCATTGTTGTAAATATTAACTGATTAAATCAGCATTGAAGCTATACACAAGTTTCTTTATTTTTTCATTATGAATTTCTAAATTATAATCTAAAGAAATTATATTTAAAACTCAGTTTCCAAAATAAGTGGTCTAAAATTATATGAATTTGTTCATTTCCTTGTCTTGAGGTTTCCTGTTTTACAGTCAATGATTTAACATCTTGCTCCTCTAAGCCAGGTCCAAGTAAATATAGGTCCAATCGTTGCAGTTAACCAAGATTTTTCCAATACAGATAAAACCGGTCGTTTTTTGTAGTTCTGGTAGTTAGCCATTTTTAAATTTTGTTTCGAAATTTTCGATTTCGAATTGCAAAAAAACAGAACTCAATTCATCTTTCAAAAATTTTATTATTATTTCCAATTACATAAATTTCCAATTGATGCACTTAAACAATACTGCAATTTTTTTCAATATACATATTTTTTAGAAAAATTCAGAATGTTTTTTTCAAGTTTAATTTTTTTATGATAAATCTTTTTTTCTTACTTTTTTTTATTAAGCAAAATGGCATATAATGATAAAACTGAAATCTTTATACACACAAATGTTTTTTTTTAATTAATTGGTTCATTAATTTGAATCTTCCATTTCTCCTCCGCATGAAGCAATTAATTATCATAATTGTCCAGACTCTGTTAACCTTCTATTCTTGAAATCTCTTCATCTCGTTCGTTAAATTCTTTTTCAGGAACATTGTCGTTCTGGTGATCAATTTTACATATTTGCTGAATTGCTTGCCTTTTCAGTATCCCATTGATTTTGATATATACCACTCTACATCTGTTATCAGGTCCCAGAATCATCTTCTTTACTACTCTCACAGGCCATCTCTTATTATTATCACCCGATTCTAAAAACCATACCAAATCTACCTCTTTCAGATCTCGGTTTTCTTTTAACCATTTACTGTTCCTCCATTCGATGATTAATTCTGTTCAAAATTGAATAGTTAGATTCTGCACGTGCTTCTATCTGTAGTTTACATTTACTTTACATTTCCTTTTACATTTCCTGACATCATAGAATTATATTCTCCTTGATACCCAGCAATGATAAAATGATTTGGCGTAAGTATCGGATTGTTTCTAGGATCTTCCATGGATCTCGTCAACGGTCTAGAATTGACGATCTCCTCTATTCTATTAAGATTGTTTCCAATTCCTCATCAGTAACTTCAGTCGTACCGAGTATGGTGTATAGCGCGTTTTTGATTGTTTTCACCATAGACTCAAAAATTCCTCCAAAATGAGACACCCTCGGAGGACTAAAGATCCATCTAATTTCTCCATCATTTAATACCTTTAAGGCATTGTAAGTACCTTGTTTATTCTACGATTTCGACATTTATCCCTCGGAAGTTTCCACCGTTATCCGAAAGTATCATCGATTGTCTTCCTCTTCTGGCAATAAATTTTAACGCTTTTATAAGATCATCAGTTTCCAACTTTTTTGTTATCTCCAAATGTACCCCTCTACATTGAAGGCAAGTAATTAAACAAATATATCTCTTCTCCCTCGCTCTTCTCTGTCCTTGTTTTGTAAGGATCGAACCAGCAAAATCAATTCTCATTTTATCGAACACTTTTAACGGTTCTCGAAGACGGAACTCTTGAATTTCTCCCATTTTTTGGCAGATTCCTTTCGTATTTCTTTTCGAACAAACTTCATAATTTTTTGGTATTTTTTCTAGTTTTTCGTTTTTTGGGAACCAAAATCTTTCGGATAATTTGCAATATTGTGGATTTACACTAGCGCAATGTTGAAAGTCTTGGTAAATAGGCTCTATTATCATATTTGTTATCACACTTTTATTGGATAATATAATTGGATATCGTAAATTCTAAGGAAGGTACTCAAATTTCACTATCCTGCTGTTGCTTCTCAACAGTCCGTCTTCTGTAATCATAGGATGTGCTTTTAATATTGAATCCTTTGCTTTAAGTGTTTCCTTGTCTTAATTATCTGAGATTTAAACCATTCCTATTGATCTTCCTTTATTATTTCTTTTTCTGCTAATTCAAACTCACTTTCCTTATGATCATTTTCAGCTTCTTCAACTCTATCTATCATATGTGTCTCGGATATCCTTTTCAAGACCAATTTTCTCCATTTCGAATGATGATTTATTAGCCACGGAATTCTCGGAATCATCTGTATTCAAGACAACACCCATTTTCTCTAACCACACTTCCGTTTTTAACTCTTTTGGTCTTTCTGCCAATTTTCTTCCTGAAGTTGAAGGAATTTTGAGCCCTTCCACCATTTTTGCATTTCTGAAAGTTGTGTCACTGAGCACCCTCTAGAAAGAATATCGGCCGGATTTTCTTTTGATGGCACGTATCTCCATTGATTTCCTCTTGTAAATTCCTGAATATAACCAATTCGATTAGAAATAAATGTACTAAACATTTTCTCGTATCTTGTCAGCTAATACAATACATCCATGCTGTCAGTCCAAAAAAGGATTTCATCCATGGTTATACCGAAGGCGCTGACTAATTTTCTCGCCAACATTACTCCGACTACCGCAGCCATTAATTCCAATCGTGGAATGGAAACTGTTTTTGTTGGACATACTTTTCTTTTCGATGCTATTACATTGGTGTTATCATCATTCTTTTAAATCTCTCTGATGTAACTAACTGCTCCGTAAGCATCCTTAGAAGTATCACAAAAAACATGGATTTGAATTTTTCAATTAAAGTGCTTTGACACAAATTTTATCTAGATTCTTTTGTTGTTCAACCCAGTTCTCGGCTCTTATTTTTAACGGTTCTGAAATTTCGACTTCCCAATCGGTGCCAGTCATCCAGATTTCTTGTATTAATATTTTCCCCAGCATTAGATATGCTGTTAGGAAACCAAGCGGGTCGTAAACCGTGGTCAATGCGCTTAAAATCTGACGCTTTGTACACCATTCCGCTACTTCTTTTCCAGCATTGAACGAAAATTCATCTCCCTTTGGGTCCCATATTAAACCCAAAGTTTTAGTAACTTTCTCATCCTCATCTAGAATTTGATATACCTTTACTTTGTCTCCTTCTGGAATGATGTTTCTCAGACTTTGTGAATTAGACGCCCACTTCTTAGCATCCATCCCATCATGCTTTCACAACCATTTTAAATATTTATACATTTTTACTGCTTGCTCTTCTGTCTCAAATGATATAAAACTATCATCCATATACGTTGATTCCAAAATTGCTTTTGCTGCTGCTGGAAATGATTCCATATGTCTTTCCACGTTCATTTTACTAATTAATTATGCCAAAATTGGGACGCATTAATTCCAAACAATAACTTGTTAAATTCGTATTTCACTAACTCGTTATTATATCTCCACAAAAATTGTATGTTCCGTCTGTCTGTTTCTTTAATTTTTATCTGTAGAAACATCTCTACAATATCGCACGTTAAAGCAATATTGAATCTTCGAAATCTAAGTAAAATTTCAAACAGGTCTGTATGTAATTTCGGTCTTTGATGAATCTTATCGTTCAGACAAATTCCTTGCCATTTAGCGGCTGCATCGAAAACCATTCTAAATTTGGTGCTTTCTTTCTGTCTTCTTACTACTGGGAAATGCAGAAGAAGCCACTCCTCATCTTTCTCTTCAGTTACTTCCTTTATATATCCCTTACTGACATATTCTTTTACTATATTATCGTATTCATTCTTCAGAACGACGTCCCAGTCAAGTCTTCTCAACAGAAGATTTAGTTTTTTCTCAGCTGACCTTTGGTTGTTCTGTGGCTTCCAATTTGCTTCCTTCCATGGAATTCCTACTGTGAATCATTCTCCATCGTATAATTACATTTCTTATACAATGATCTAATAATTCGTTCGCTTTCACAGTCATTCCATTATCAACTTGATCGAGTACATCTTCCAATTTCCACAATCTTTGTAAATTATTTTCCGTCTCTTGCTCCCTAGTACAGAAGCATCTTGCAAAATTTACCCTTTTTTGATTTCTTTTTTCCGGAACCTTTCCTGAACCCGAGAGGTGTTAGGCGACCTATCGGTTCATTTGGTAATCCTTTCACTTCTTTTATTGAGTATTGTAAGTTTAGGTAGTCAGCTCCTAATATGCCATCGACTCGATAATTTCTATTAATATTTTCAAATTGAATACCAGTTAAAAGTGGCCATTTTCCTTTTATTTTTTCCCAATTGCAAACCTTTAAATCACCTGTAACATTTTCAACTACAAAGAGATTCAGTATTTGATTAACACGTCCGCTATAGATTGCAGTCCAACGTTAACCTTTTTTGCTTTTAATGATTTGATCCCATTCAGAACTTGAATATTGATGTCTTAATTTTTTCCTTCTATGTTTAATTCATCGGAAACATTCCTATTAATGAAAGAATTAGTACTAGCATCATCCAGCAGAAGGTTTACTGTGAGTCTGGTTCCTTTATTTATAAGGTAAACAGGAACGGTTTTTAATGAAACACAGATTTCATCTATCTTTGATAGATCAGCTACAAACGTACCTACTTTCGGAATTTGGGAGAATTCTCCTTCAGTAGTTCTAACTTTCTTATCTTCTTTCTCTTCTATTTTTGAATTTTGATCAGGATTCGAGTCGTTTTTCTTTATATGAAGGTTTCTACAATTATTTCCATATCTACAATTGCTAGATTCGAAATATATACATTTGATTGGATTTTCTACCTTTGTTAGATCGTGTATATATCTACACGCATTTCCGCTTTTGCAGAAACCCTTTTGGAAATACCAACATGGAGATTTTTTAATTTCTTTTTTCAATTCAGCTGGTTTTCTTTCTTCCTTTTGAAAGAACGATTTTCCTTTAGAAAGTTCTCTAATATTCTGATTTCGCTGTTTAGGATTGAATGTGCTGATACCATGAACGGCTTCCGCAGCGGTCTGCTTTATTTCCACCTCATTTATTAGCCAATCCTTTAAAACTGATACTTATTGAGGTTTTCCTTCAGAAAGGCGAGTTCTCTCCCAACGCTCGACTAGAATTTCGGGTAATTTTGCCGTCAAGGTGATATATAATAATCCTCCTTTAATCTCCATTTCCTTATGTTTATTCTCTGATCAAGAAATAATAGCTTCCAGCAATCCTACGAAACATTCCAGGTCCTTTAAATTATTTGCCCTCACTGGAAAGAACTCATTTATTTCTCTCATTAAATTGACATATTGCCTCTGAACACCTCCATATCGTTTGTCAAATTTGGCCAATATCATTTTGTAGGATTCTTGAGTTATGTCGATATTTTTGATCAATGCTTTTGGTTCACCAATAAGGCATTGATCCAACATTATTTGCTTCGCAATATCTGTCATCTTTGATGAATTTACACATGCCTCAAAAGTTCGCTTCCATTTTTCATACTCACCCACATTTCCAAAAAAATTGGGTAAGTTGACCGGTTGGAATATTATTGGAATTCTATCTTCCACCATCTGAACTCGTTCCTCTTCTTTGATGTGTTTATGATTGGTGTTGAATCTCTGCTTCGCAGCTTCCAGAACCTCTTCGTTTTGATCTTCTAATTTTGTCAACTCCTTGTCGATTATTGAACTATACTCCTTTTTTAACCGTTTTGCATTAATTGCCATTGATTCGAAATCTTTCAGCACTTCAATATAGCATTCGTTGTACGAAACCATCGTTCTATTGAGTTCTTCAGTTGATATTTCCGCATGTCCGAGCTTGCTTCTTAATTGTAATAATTTATCTTTTGAACGTCTTCGGTAAATCATTTTTCTATCTAATTCATCTTCATCCATTTCCATGCCTCCTTTCAGGCCAAGCAGAAGATTAAGTGTAGCATTCTTAGCTATATTACTCTCCTTTATTGTTTTTTGATCTTCTATGAGTAATCCATCAAACCTTAATTGTTGTAAACTGACTGAAATTTTCTCCTTGTTTTAAATTTTTGATTTGATGTGTTTTATCGTTTCTCGATTCTTCACATCCAAGGCAATTGTTTTGCCAGAAAGCGTTTTTATGAATATCTGCAATTCTGTGTCTTTTCCCTTAAACTTTTCTTATCATCCTCATCTTCCGGCAAATCGAGATCTTCTCTGCCAACTACACCCTTCACAAAATTCGAATATTCTGAAAAAAATTCTCACAACTGACCTCGAGAATTGCACTTTTACATTCCTTTTGTTGTTCTATAACATCTTTAAAACTTGTCAGCTTAAATCTGGTCAGCTGGTGGGAGTGTGTGAGATTTGTATTCATCATTTGATTATTTATTTTGGTAATGAAACTCGTAATATTTGTTAAGTCGTTTAAACTCGTAATTTTCGATTTCAGTTGGTTTGAATCATTCAATATTTGATTAAGTTCTTTTCTACACTCGATTCCAGTTTTATAATAATCGTTTTCAAATTGAGATTTCATAGAAAAATAACAGAGATATGTTTTCAATTCATCAAGAGTATCAAGAGTTTTACAGTTTTACAGCTCTTAAACTTCGTCTTTAATATCGCCTATTTTGACAAATCTGACGAATATCTCTCGCACTTTCAAAAAATTCGAATTTATTTTTTCAGAAGCTATTCCCAGTGATTCAGTCAAATTAGCTAGACTTGCGACGCAATCGTTATAAATCCATTGCAATTAACATTTTTCGTTTATTAAGACGCGTTTACTATTATTCTAATGATCAATTTCATCATTCAATTCACTTTTAGAAGACTTTACGTTATCAATGACTGTATCAGAATGAATAATTTTATTTTTGGTTTGAATCAATTTATTTTCTAAAGGATCACCTCTATTAACGGAATCCAAAAATTTTAATTTAATTTCTCCCATTTCTAATCGATTATTTTCCTCTCCGTCTGTCCAAACATTGCAGCCATTCTCACTGAGCAACATCGACAGCCGATCTCCAGCGCCAAAACATGACTTACTTCCCAGACCACGACCAAGGAAAGAAAAATTCACCAGATCCTCCGCATAGTCGCCGGAGGAGGAATCGATCGGTGATACTCTCGATCGATCATCCAAAATCAATTGCTGACGATTCCCATTTAAGTTCAAACACGATCTACTACCAAAATAGTTAGCCATTTTTAAATTTTGTTTCCAAATTTTCGATTTCGAATTGCAAAAAAAACAGAACTCAATTCACCTTTCAAAAATTTTATTATTATTTCCAATTACATAAATTTCCAATTGATGCACTTAAACTGTAAGTAGCGTTTATGTCACTTTCATTATTATCACATTGTAAGGTCATAATTTAACACCACAAAAATTTATTAATATTCACAATTCATATACTTAAACAAATTTCTTGTTACTACAATTATTTCGGCCAAAATTAGTTCATTAAATTTTTCGATTAAATTTTGGAAATATAAGAAAATTTAAATCTCAAATAATCTTACATATTTTTACAAAAATTTACAATATTTAAATTTTAAATAATCTTTTTTTACACAAAAATTTACAATATTTAGATTTTAAATAATCTTTTTTTACACAAAAATTTACAATATTTAGATTTTAAATAATCTTTTTTTTACACAAAAATTTACAAAATTTAAATCTAAATAATCCTATATTTTTTTACAAAAATTTTACAATATTAAATCTTACATTTTTTTACAAAGAAATTTACAAATTTTTAATGTAACCAAATTTTACATTCTTATGAAACTTAATCATAAAACTAATTAATTTAAATTTACAATAACCATTTTATTAAAAAAAATTATTTCTGAAAATATTAATCCGTTAATTGAAATTTATTTAACTTATTCTATAACTTTTATTAAAATATGTCATTGTTTGAATATTGTTTAAATTTTCATATTAAAAAAATAATAAACTATTTTGGCGAAACTTAAAACTAATCCCTCATATAAACAATACTGTCTATCTATTAAATGTCTATCATTACTTTCTGTTGTCTTTATGGGTCATGTTGGAAAGCGATTTGGTTTCAGTAAATATTTTCAATATTGTACAAACTCCTTTATGTGAAACTCGCAATATTTGAATAATTTGCCACATGAAAATGGCCCATTTTATTTGAAATTACTATCTGAGCACGATTTTATTTTGATATTTGCTTTGCTCTTGCGACACAATTTTCTGACGCAATTTTAAAGCAGCAATTTAGATTGAAATTATTTCAAGTAACAAAGTGTCAATTTTTTTGTGAGAAATATTTTAAATTTTTTGAATGTGTAAATGTATGGATGCTGTATGTTGATTTAAGTATGTTGAATTTAAGTAAAATTTAAATTAAATGCATTTTTAATAATTTGATGTCATTTTTATTATTTTGGGATTTATTGAAAAATGGTAAAAATTAATATTTTTTAATTAATATTTTTTAGAGGTTAAATATTTTAAAAAATAATTTAGAAAAATTGTTCGAATAATCATGATTAAAAACAGAAATAAGAAAACCAATTAGAACGATGGCAAACGATGAAAGACCTTCTGAGAGTCTTAATGACTCTAAATGTAATTGCAATAAAGATTTAAACGAGACTTGTTTAAATGTTCTTAATAGACAATATTGATTGCTTTTCATTAACTGAAATTGAATGTCTAATTTAAAAGAATAGATAACTTTTCCGTTTGGCTATATTTTTAATGTGAATTATTTTATAAAGACATTTGAAGATAATCATGTAAGGATTCCCGATCAGAGATTGCGTATCAAAGAAACTGACGAGATTTCAGCACCTACTAAAATTTGTGAAGACATTCATGATCAATGGTATGAATTAATAAGAATATTTCAAAGTTGTGGAAACAGTATTGAAACGAAGTTTTGGAAAATAATCACCAATGAACACGGAATCAAACCGACCACTGGTGTTTACGAAGGCGACAGTGATTTGCAATTACAGAGAATTTATGTTTACTTTACTTCTGGAATTCATGGAAAGTGTATGTCGATCAGCGTCATGGTTGAATTGAATAGTACCACTCTCGATTACGTACTGAATTCGAGTCATGGGAAATTGTTTCAACCACATTATTTCATCGGTGGTTTCTCAATTTCTTCTAATAATTGCGAAAGACATACGGCCATCTTCAGGGCCAAAATTTTTGATTGGTAATTAGTGATGAATTGGACGATGTGTTTCAGCGGATTGCAAGTCAGGCCAGTCGATTGGCGCAACTAGAGAAGTCGACGAGCACGAGCAGAGAAATCCAGACGGAAATTGGTGATGAATTGGACAGTGAAAATAGCTGTTTTGTGTTTGAATGTTGTGTGTTGATTTGCGACTGTGTTTCTCAGATCCAGATAGCTGATTAAGATTTTAATTCTTTTTATCTAAAATTAATTTGATTTAAATTAACATTTTATGTTTAAATGTATTTTTAATTTAAAATCATTTTAAACTTTGGATTTTTAAACAAATAAGTCAAACTATTACTGAAAAATAATTGAAATTTATTTAAATGAGAATAAAAAGGTTTTTTAGGGGTCAAATAAAAAATTATTAATCTATTCTTTTTTATGTTGATGACAAAACTGTACTATGGATTGTCTTAAGGGTGATTCAAATTTTGTCCTCAAAAAATTTTAATCAATGTTTGAGATCTCATAACATGACTTATAACAAAATGCAAAGAAATTTTATTTATTTATGCATGAGGTACGGTTATTTTTGTCATTGGAATATATTTAAATTATTATATCGAGAAAAATGGTTGTGAATTCAATAAAGCTGGCATTACTATTCCTTTTTATTCAAGACATCAAGTCGAAAAAACTTAAATCTTCAATTCAAACGAAGTTTCAAAGTAATGATTAAAAAAACTAGTAAAAAATAATAATCCAAATTTTCTTTTTTTAAAGAAAAAACCAATTTTTTTATTAAAAGATAGTTGGATTTGAGGTGGGAAAAAGAATAATAGCGATCAGCAATTAGTGGTTTGAATGAGAACTGAAATTATTTTTGATTAAATATCATTTGTCACGTACTGAGTTCAGCAGATTGTTCAATCATAGTTTAATAATAATTTATTTTTATTTCTTTTTCTTTTATTTATTTATCAAAGTTTTAATTATTCCTAAAATGTTCGCAAAGTTAAATATCTGATCGTGGTTTCAAATTTTTGTAAAATAAAATTTTAAAATATAAAAAAAAGAATTATGTTTGTGAGAAATATCTTTGAATTTGATCACTTTTAAAATCATTATGTTGTTTGTAAAAATTTTTAACAAAAGAATGGAAAACTAACTACATATTTTGTATTATATGATGAGACATTTATGAGTGTGACTTGCAACGCGAAGAGAGTTTGGCCGATTCTGTGACTATAATAACAATACAGTGAAAGCCGCTTAATAGGACCAGCCGCTTAATAGGACCAAAATCTGTGGGACCGAATCATTTTCTATGTTTCGAATATTAAAGCAGCCGATTAATAGTAACAGTAAAAGTCGATTAATGGGACCACTCATGAAACTGTTTGACCCTTCAAACAACATGAAAGTCATGAAAAACGTGTTTTTAGCGAAGGTCATACACCTGCCCCAATCAACATACACATACACACGTAACAAAGAAGCAGGTCTTGACTGAATTTGTATTTACTGTATTTAAGTTTAAACCGTAAAATCCAGTACAGTACAGTATTACAAGTGTGAATACACAAATGCTGAATATAACCATGACAACTGTCATTCATTTTAAAATACAGTAAAGTAGTACAGAACTGTATCGCCCAATACTGTACATATTTAAAGCGTTTAACGTACTGTTTATACGAAGAGTGTGTACTTCAGAGCTCTCAAACTGTTTAAACCATCGCAATCGGTTTGCAGGCAGTTTTAAACAGATGGCGACATTTATAAACGCGCAAAATGTTATAGCAACTCGAAAAGTGTACTTTGTCAAAAAATAACACCACTTCGCTTAATGGGACCAGTCGGTTAATAGGACCAGTTGGGCTTGGGACAAATGTGGTCCTATTAAGCGGCTTACACTGTATAATGATTATCGCGATAAGACACGTTGTGAAAGACTCAGATAACATCGACGTGATGACGATCGCTGATGGGTTGAGTCACGGTGGAGTGAGAGTAATTATCGCCGACGTGGACGTCAAGGGCACATTAAACTCGTTAATAATGCAGTGATTGTCGTGAACGATAATCTGAGTGACGCTAAATTGAAATTGTACGACTGTGGAATGGACTCTCAGTGGCAAAAATAATGACTATTAACCGATTCATTTTTCCCATTTGTGCAACGAATTCAAGAAGGAAATGGCTTGGGAATCTATTTATTAAACTCCTCTCCATTATATTTTTTTAGAGATCAACAATAAATAAAATTAATATTTTTATTCAAAATATAAAATTATTTCAGGATTAATAAAATCAAATATAAATAAAACAAGTTTAAATAACTTTAAAGAAAATTTAGAACTTTCTAATCTTAATTAAATTTTTTAAATTTATCAAATTCATTTTAGGGTGAGATAGTTCTTTTCCGTCGATAAGACTGTCTGACTGTCTGCCATATTTATATCCCAAATATTTAATATTTTTAATATATTTTACGTATTTTTAATATTTAATATATTTTAAATTTATATCCCAAAGTCAGCTAGATAAAGTTATTTATAAGCAATTTGAGAATGTAATTTGGTACAGTACAGAAAATTGTCTAAAATATTTAGTATTTAGTTTAGATTTATATGCAGATCTTTGTTGATACATTTTTCTGCAAATGATTTTCAGATGTTGCCAGTAATATATAGACCGAAATAAATTTTGTCAGACCATAAGATGTTCTGAAGGTGATGCAACGTATTCAATTCTTCATTTTTTTCAAGGCATTTTCGCATTGCTTGGTCTAAGATCATTGAATGAAGAGTCCAGAGAATCAGACTGAGACTTTGTGCAATCTTATTAAGGATCAAAATGTCATTTCTGGTGATGCGCTTCTTGTTTATTCTTCAAGCCTTATAATTTTTTCTTCTTCTGTAGGTCACTCGACTTTTTACAATACACCGAAATTGTTTAGACCACTGGAATTGATCACATGAACCTTGTTAATATAGCAGCTGGTTTTTTTCCTTGCCGACTTAAAAAGACAATGGTACTTTAAAACTGCGAAACATTAGTCCCACCTACAATACCAAACCATAAAAAAGAAATAGGGTCTAATAAAGTTTTATTTGAAAAATAGAATAGATGTATAGCAGAGGATCTATGAAAGAAAAAACACTGTTATTTTTAAAGAAAGAATATATACGTACTGGTTTCCATTTCTTGGCTTCCATTCCTTTATTTAATGATTTATTTTTATGATAATGTGTACAATAATTAAACATTCATCCTAGAACAGGATTTAAAAGAAAGATAATTTTACAAATTTATTTGTTTCTTCTCCATGAAAATATTCTATATAATATGACTTTCTTGGATTGTGAGCCAAGCAAAACAATCAAATATTTCGTTTTTAATGGCATACAATCTTTGTAACACGCAATATTTGTAATTTTATTTATATTATTTTTAAAATTTTCATATGAATAAATAATTTTAAATTACCATTTTTTTTTGGTTTTAAGTTTAAATTTACTGTATTATTATTTTAAGGTAATCATTTTATTCATGCTCAAATACAAAATTATAACTAAATTAATTATGAAATTCTTAACATGACATTATTCACTTAAAAAATCATGTAGGATGTTTGGCAATGTTCCAACGTTGATCCTGTACAAATTTGCCATAAATACTTATTTCAAGGATTTCATATTTCAATGGGAATTCAATGATACTCGACATCAAATAATCAAGAAAATTAAAATCTGATTAGTATTAAGACCCTTTGCAAATATAGTTTTTCCAAAGGGATGATCTTTGATGAAATTCAAACAGTTGTATTGAATGCAGTGTTTAACCACGTAAATCTTATACAGTTTTTTGGTTTGCAAAAAACACAGACGGATGTCTCAGAAATGATGCTTTACGTAGTAGAAGCAATGCTTTACAAAATTGCTCATGTACGTTGTAGAAATCAGTTTATCCCTGTAACAATCATATAGAAAATTTGCAGTGAATAAACTAAATTCTACAATTAAAAGAGAACAAATGTCACAGAAGTAAATACGCTTATGGTATAAAAGAAAAATATATTGTTTAATACAATTCAAGAGATAATAAAAAAAATAAACTACAACAAAATAAAATTAACCTTACAGTAATATCGGTTGATAAAATCAAAGGTGAATTATAATAATTGAAGTTAATATCACGGATGGCAAGGTAAATCGTCTTGTAATGTGTCAGTAATAATCGATCGTCAATTGTCAGCGACAATATATATTATTTGATGTTATTATCACAGAAGGTAATGTGATCAGACTTGCAAAGTTGCTTCAATAAGGCGACCAATGCAAACAAGGAAAATTCTTGATAATTGTTGTCAAAAATTGAACACAGAAATTTAATTATCAACCAAAAGATTCCAGTTGGCAGCGATAATAATAGTAATTGTGAATCGATTTTAGTTTATTGATGGCAATGTTACATTTAAATTGCTAATAGCAATTTTAATAATTATATAAAATAATAAAAAAAAATACAAACTAATATGACAAAAAATTAATGTAAGATGAAACTGGCAGATGTCTCAAAAATGCTGCTTTACGTACCAGAAGCAATGCTTCACAAAATTGTCCATGTATGTAAAACTGTTAATGTTTACCCCAGAGTTAACAAAAATAAAGGATTTTTGTCGGGTGAAGATTTTTATTAAAACCATAACCACGTACTTCTTTTTGAAATCCCCGCAAGGTCAAATTGCTTACTGACATAATTCAAATAACTTCTGTCATTTTGAGGTCTAAAAACTTGTGTAATATTAAAAAGCTTCTCTAATGATGGGTACACGACAATGTCAAACATAAAAATCAATTTTATGACATAATAATTGTTTTTGTTTAATTGTACAAATTGGTGATCAAAATTTTAAAATTTAATTTATAATATATTATTTGTCACATTCTTCCATTACATTTTATTTCTACTTTAAACATTAATTTTTATTTGTTTTGTTACATAAAATTTAAAATAAATTTGATTTCAATTCCAAATATTTTTTTTAATTATTTATGTTTCGATTAGCGAACTGAAGATTAACTAACTCCTCGTAACTTTAATTTTTATTTATAGTTAAAAATTAAATTAGACAACAATACGAGCTTTAACTTACTATTCCTTAAAATTTTATTTTTGTCATTGCTTAAAATTGATTTTTGATCTTTGTGAATTAATTAATTAAAATTTTCTACAATCCTAAAATAATTTCTTATAACAAAAATTATAATTTCACAACTATGAGGGGTTAATTTAAATTTTTATCTCGCCTGAATAGTTTATTATTTTTTAATTTAAAGGGTAAAATATTTTTATATTAATTTGCTTATTAAATATTTTAAAAAATTAAAAATTATA
>MQRK01213892.1:3511-23537 GCA_001938485.1 Girardia tigrina | reverse complement strand
ATTATTTGTTATTTACGCAAGGGAATGTAAAATATGTTTACATAAAGCACGATCTATTTATGTTAGGGATTAATATTTCGCCGGTGGATCTCGTGGAATTTCGGTAACCGGTTTTGCCGATTTTCCGGTGTTGGAATAAATAAATAATTACATAGAATAAAGAATCATTTTAGAGACATTTGTAAAAATTTAAAAATGATTTATATTTATTTATATTTATATTCAATTGTTTCTTATTCATTTTTTAATAAAACTACTAAACATGCTAAAAATATTTATAACACCAACAGAATTGTCATTTAAACCATTTTCAGTAACACTTACAATTTTTCATCTTTCTTTTTTAAAAGTTTTATATTTCTAATATACGTGATGCGTTCAATAAGTACCAGGCATGAAAAAGAAAACGAATTCCAAAAAGGGCCATTTTTATAACAAAGCAAGCCTAACATATATGTAGACATCATTTTTCAACGTATTGTCGATTTCGCTCCACACACACAGAAAATGCCTTTTTGAAACATTTTGGGAGGTATACGGCGAAGAAATCCTCCACGTCAACCTTCAAATAGTCATTGGATCCAAACTGAATGTCTGTCAAATGCTTCTTTAGGTATCTGAAAAGATAAAAATCGCTTGGTTTCAAATCTGGGCTGTAAGGTGGATGATCCACAATCACTATTCCAGCACTTGCAATTGTGGCCCGAGAAATGCCCCTGTGTGCACTGACGCATTGTCATTGAGAAATGATAGTGATGTGTTTTTCTGTGCTCGTTTATTCTTTCTGGCAGTTACCACGATTTGGCCGTTATAAATAGCATTGGTGGTGATGTCTTTAACCGCGAAATCCATGAGGAAAATAACTTTATGGTCCCAGAAAATGGAAATCATCATCGCTCGTCCATGATTTGTCCTGGTTCAAAGTCTTCAAAGATGGTTTCTCTCCATAGCAGTATCCAATCTGTTGACTCATGCTTTGTTTCCGGTAAATAAAGACGCAGTGTGATCTCATCCTCCGTAATTAAATTTGCTTGGAAAGTCTCACCATACTGGTGACTCAGTTTCAAGTTTTTCTAACTTTACTCCAATCTGTTTCACAAAATTTTACCAGTAAAGAAGCGGAGTACGAATCTGGAGCACAGTTTTCTGATACCATTGAATTTCAGTTTAGCGTGGTTTGTACAACACTGATGTTGATATTCGTTGACAGCATTTTCATGGTAATTCGATAATCTTCTCAGATTTTTCATCAAATAAGTCAAAATTTATTGCGGCCAATCTGATATTTCTTTAAACTCTCTGAAGAGTTATTTACATATCAGTTGTCAGAGATGGAGAGTTATGCAAGTAAGTTGACTGCGTGTATTCTTCCACAACACAAAGAATTTGATAACAATGAAATATTCGATGTCTGAAATCATCACACCGACGAAAATTCAAAATGTCGAAATAGAAATTTTAATGCGTTTGATAAAATAAAACAATTACTGAAATTAAACATTTATTAATTTATTTAATCACACAAATAAACTAAAATTTGTTATCTGAGATCTGGTACTTTATGAACGTACCACGTAAATGAAATTTATTTTAGAAATTAATTTAATTAGTAAAAATATTATTTTATCACATTATTTAAATAAGATTTTTAATCATTAAAACATTATTTAAAATATCAAAATTTTAATATTTAAAATTTTAAAGCTATGAACTACTTTAATATTTAAATTTAATTATTTTCAAGCAGTTAATGCAATTAGAATCAAAATATTGCCACTTGATTGAATCTTGTTCCACTGTAATACAGGGGCGGACCTAGACTAAGATTCTAGGGAGATTCTGAATTAAACAAAAAAATAGAAAATTAGAAAAAAGCATAATCATACTATGTTATACTTGTTATTACGTTTACCAAACTCACTCTTCAAATAAAAAGACATTCTACTTAAAATAATAGTATTATTTTATATTTTTTAATTTTATTTTAAAATATTTGATAAAAACAAATAATATAGGAAATAACGATATGATTCTTGGTGCGGGTATTATTTAAGTTGAAACAGAATTATTACTATGATTCTAACAAATTATTTATTAAATAAATTTTTTTCAAATAATATATATATATATATATATATATATATATATGAAATAAAGTGATTAATTACTATTTATATAGTTGAAAAACTATTACATCATACGTCTCAAAAATATGCTTTTTTTTCCTTTTTTAAAAAAAAGTATTTTAATGATATTGAAAAATATTTAAAAAACTTTAATATAATTAGATGAATCACCTTGTACGTATAAGTATGGTTTATGATCCTTTATTAACAATGCTTCGGCAATAATCCTTTCATAATTTGTGTCAAAATTATTTAAAATCACTTTTAATTAATTTTGACATAAAGTTAATTATAATGAACATCAAAAATTAGAACATCGAACACCTGTTGGCTTAAAATTGAGAGTAAACTTTGTAACTTATAAATGCCGGAATAATTTTTCAAACAAATCAAAAACTCCTTTGTGTATTAAGGCAAATCTAGTTTATCAATTCAAATGTCACAAGTGCGAAGCCTTGTACATTGGAGAGACAAGTCGTCATCTTCGCACTAGAATTGCTGAACATACTCAATCGAGTAGAAATAGTTCGATATTGAGTCATATTAAAAGATGTAAAGGTAATCTTATGGATTACAATAAAGATTTTAAAGTGATTTTAAATAATTTTGATACAAATTATAAAAGGATTATTGCCGAAGCATTGTTAATAAAGCATCATAAACCATGCTTAAACGTGCAAGGTGATTCATCTAATCATATTAAAGTTTTTTAAATATCATTAAAATACTTTTTTTTCTTTTAAAAAAAATGAAAAAAGCATGTTTTTGAGACGTATGATGTAATGGTTTTTCAACTATATAAATAGTAATTTAAATGAGAAGATCATATGGAAAGTAAAAATTGAAAGACAAGTAATAAAATGGTTTTTGGTTGGCAGTGGTGAGATTCAGTCAGTTTGCAGCGATTGTTAATTTTTGAATTGATTCGGCAAAATGATTATTAGAATGGTACGAAAAATAGCAGATTGTATTTGTTAAGAACACTGACACAATTATAATTAAAACATTTATTATCATTACAATTAGAGTCATCTCAGTGACAATTCTAAGAAGATCCTTCACTATTCGTATTCATGGTCATGTGTGCTATTTCTGGATTTTTAATAATGATTGTTCGAACAAATTTCATAACTTTTCGATAATATTTATTATTTATTTCATTTTAAATATATAGATATTCGTTTATAAAATTAATCAATTTTGCGTTTTTAACTTGAAAATTATTTTATTTAAATTTCATTTAAAATTTATTATCTAAAAATATTTCATTAAATTATAAAAATCTAAATGAAACTAATAGTAATATTAATCAAAACCTCTAAAATGTCTTTAATTAGCAAATTAAACATGTTTTTTAAATTCTTTGAATAATTTACCCTAACTTATTAATTTTTAAATTACAATTTTACCGACTTTTTAAATTTTCATTAATTAAAAAATGTCAATTCTGTTCGAATGATCAGTTATCGCAAATACAATAAAGCACAAATTTTCCAACTGAGTGGGAGAATTACAATTCCAATTTCAACACACTCAAATAAACACACCATATCCATACACAATTTGAAATATTCCTCACAGTATTATTTCTAAGGTACCCTAAAATCGCATATGCAAAGCGAACGTTATCTATTGAAAAAAATATGACACACAAAATAAATAATTTTTGAAAAATAAATTTTGCTCGTGTTTTACATCGATGCCGTGTTATTTATTAAATTGAATTTCCTTTCTAAAAGTGTTTCTTGAAGGGGCTTACATAATACATGTGATTTTAGGGTAGTTTTATTGTGTAGCGTGACTCTCTTGCTGGGATACGAAATAATCTTTTGTTTATCAATCTTTTGACTGTTAGAATTAGAACAAAATTTTAGTCGAATAAACTATTTTTATTATTTTATGATCCAGCACATATCTTTACAAATTTATTCATAAAAATAATGAATAAAGACATCAATAACGAAAGAATACATCGAAAAGTAGTCTCAGTATCATATGTTATTTATATCTAAAAAATAGTTCACTAATACTACTAACACTTGTACTACTTTTGGATATATTATGATTAAAAAAAGCTCACAAACTATTACAAAAATTGCAAAATTTTGAATGAAAAACGTAAAGAATTATCATAATTCTTCAGTGCAGGAATATTTGAAACCCAGCCTAATACTCAGATTCCATTTCAGTAAGTAAAATGACAAGAAGTAACTTATAACATTAAAATTTGATTCCAATTCAGCCTAGTCGGGCGACCAGTTGTCCCACCTCACTACCTTCGACGAACCTGTGAAGAAACACCAAGATGATAAGATATAACATATCCCTTACAGACTATGACAGTTAATAAAAAAGTAAAGTTCTTGAAAAGAAATAATTAATGAAACATCAACAAGGCAACTATACTCTCTGTCTTACAACAATCGTAACAAAAGCCAAGTGACATCTACAGGAAATAATTGATCTTTTTGAATGAATCAGATAATAAAAAACAAAATCCATTGACATTTAGTATTAAAAAAAATAGTGTTTATATAAAAAACTTTTTGTGAAGATATTATCGTTTATAATCCTTGTTCTAAAAGTAACAGAGGTTAAATGATTAATGTTAAGACTTTTCTTGATTAACGCTTTCAGAACCAGAAATCTCAGATGATTCACTGGGATACCGGAAAAAAAACTAGGATAAAAGAGACCAGAAAAAAGAGACCAGAAAAAAGAGACAAGAAAAAAGAGACAAGAAAAAAGAGACCAGAATAAAAGAGATCACGGAAAAAAGAGACTAAGGAAAAAAAGAGACCACGTTAAATGAGACCATGGTTAAAAAAGACCACATAAAATTTGAAAATTCAAGTAAATTTTAGAAAAATTTTAAAAAATCAAGTAAAATTTTGAAAAATTATTAAAAATTGGGAAAATTTTAGAAAAATTATTAAATTCAAGTAAATTTTAGAAAAATAAGAGTAATTTTTAGAAAAAAATTAAAAAATGAAGCAAATTTTAGAAAAATTAATAAATTCAAATAAATTTCAAAAAAATATTAAATTTGAGTAATATTTAGAAAAAATATTAAAAAATAAGTAAAATTTAGCAAAATTTATTTAATTTATGTAAATTTTAGAAAAATTCCAAAAATCAAGTTAATTTTAGAAAAATGAAATAGTTACTGAGACATTTCAGTAATTAAAAATATTTTAAATAAAATATAATAATAAAGGAACATTATCACGATTGATTTTTTTGCACGATAAAGAAACCACAAAAGAGATTTACATAATTATTTTTTTCATTTTTCATTTGGACAGTAATAGCGATGTATTTTTAAGGGAAAATTGAGAAAAAATAGATGTGGCCATCAGGAATAACAAGGACAATAAATTCATTCGAGATGATGTCTGACAGCCACCAAGACGTGATGGGAAACATTCATGGCGGAACGCTCCCCAAGAAATATCACAAAATGGCTTCAGCACTGAAGATCATGAATAGAATACTAGACTTTATTTTACAAAACTCACATTGTATTTAAAATGGGGTATCTCATCATTTTTAATATTTCTAAAATTTACTCTAGTTTTCTAATTTTCTAAAATTTACTTAAATTTAATAATCTTTCTAAATTTTACTCGAATTTAATATTTTTTCCAAAATTTACTCTTATTTTCTAATTTTTCTAAAATTTACTTTAATTTTTCTAAAATTTACTTGAATTGAATAATTTTTCTAAAATTTTCCTAATTTTTTAAAATTTTTCTAAAATTTACTTGAATTTTCCAATTTTTATGTGGTCTCTTTTATCCATGGTCTCATTTAACGTGGTCTCTTTTTTCCTTGGTCTCTTTTTTACGGGAATCGATTCACAGACAACTTTCACAGTTCTTCTACCATTGAGGAATTTAACCAGAATTAGAAAGGAATTCGGCTTGATCGGACAACATCTGCTCAAAAGGACTGGATCAGGATTCGTTGGCTAGATTGATAGTATAGATATTGGCAATTATTTGCGAACAAATGGTTGAGCATTAATATTTTATTTATTTTTGTATTGATAACATTAAAGAGCTTAAGTCTATTTTTGTATCATTAACATAAGCTTAAATTAGAAGAAAATTCAACAACTGCTTCTGTTACCACTGAAATACTGTTTTGACAAGCTCCAGGGGAAGTAAATCTCTTTCTAGAACACCTACCTATAAAGATTTAATCTAAATAACAACTCAATTGGTTTACTAAAAGCCGACATGGACTTGTAAATGTGTAAGAAAATGAGACCATTATTTAAATTACAAAGATTTTTGTACAATAATTTGTCTTTCATTTGGATTCTCATCCTTTTTTTGTGCTAAGTTACATTTACTTAAAAAATCTAAATAAAACTAAAATTTAAGTGTTTTTTACAAAATGCAAAAAAAATCAAAGTACTTGAACTGATCCAGATAATCGTAGGAAATAATCTATGGATCCTCTATTGTTTGCTGCGTCGGAGTCTTGATTTTCACAAGTTCCTTCAACCTTCATGGTCAAGATTGAAGATCGTGGTTTATTTTTGTTTTTCTTATAATATCTGAATGCTCCCCCAGTATTTAGAGTAAGATAAAGTTTATGGATTTCATTTCTATTGTTAATAAAAGGATTTGGATATTGACAAATTGCTATGACGTTAGTCGTATCTTTACTGATACTTAGAGTACAATTAAGTCCTCTAAGTCCTTGGAATTCCAATACGGATGGAATTGTGATTTTGAGTTTAACATTATAAGCATTTTCACCCCAATTTCCAATACCTATTACTACTCCTCGTTCTTGATATTTTTCTTGATAATAAATATCTGTTTTATATTTACTAGATACAGACCAGTCTGTAATAAAAACACGAATATCAGCAACGCAGTTGTAATCATATCCACAGTCGGGATTTCTAAAAAGACTAGGAGGACTTGAAAAATGTTTAGTACCCTTAGAAGGATGAAGCATCCAGAAATATGTAGTTTTTGGGTCATTTTCTACTGATAGTATTGGCTGATATGAGATTGAAATATTAATAATTAATGGTTGCCAAATATTTGTTCTAATTTGTTCAAATCTTGGTTCAACAAGACCGGAAAATAATTCAATACTGTTATTAGATACGGAAAAAGAAAATTCTATGTGTCGTTCAACAATGGACTTATTTGAGAATACCATTTGTAAACGTTTACCATTTGGATTTGCTATATTTGTATCAAGATCAACATATGCTCGAAAGGTGATTTTTTCTTGAGTTTGAATTTTTCGACCCGCAATTTTCGCTTTTAATGATAAATAATAACGACAAATGTAATCGCTGCATGGTTTATTGGGTTGGTTGTTACTGGTCCATTCGATGACCTTTGTACTGGGTAGCAGCCATACGGGATCTTCGAGCCAAATCAGGTTTCTGGATCGAAGAAGAACAATCTACAAATGTTCAGATATATTTTCAATAAATATTTATATTTTTAAAACATTTAAAAATAATTAAAAAATTAGAAAATGTTTTCACAAATTTAATAAAAAAATGAACACTTCGAACTAACTCAAATATCAAATGGGCGGTGTAACTGCGACTTGTTAGAAGATTATGATTATTCCACAACCTTTAATATTAGAAACATTATTTAAGAAATTTGAGGAATTTTGATAATTTTTTTAAAAGGGTTATATTTTCTGTTCATTGTTACTTGTACAATGTACATTCCCCGAAATATTTCAATGTATAAAATTGAGATTAACAAAAAGCAATATAACTAATCATTTCAAACAATAATTAAATAAAAAGTTTAATAAAAATCAAAAAAATAAAGTAATAATATATTTTTAATAGATAACATTTACATAACTATTTGAATAATCATGATAGATTTTTTTTAAAACATAAAAAACATTCATCAAAATTTATTGTTAAGAACATTGAGACAATTTTCATTTGAATTTTTATTACAATCACATTTAGAGTCATCACAACTCTCGCAAGATATTTCACCATTTGTCATTCGCTCTATTTGGTTTCTTTATTTTCATTTTTAATAATGATTATTTGAGCAATTTTTCTAAATCTTTTTAAAATATTTAATTTCTGAAAATATTAATTAAAAATAATAATTTTAACCATTTCTTTATAAAAACCAAAAATAATAAAAATGTTACCAAATTGTTAAAAATGAATTTAATTTAAATTTTATTAATTTTATTTATATCTACTTAAATACTTTTCTTTTAAAAAAATATTAAACTTGTTTTTAATTGTTAATTTTAAAAACTATAAACTTATCTAATTATTATTTTAATTAAGTTCGAATAGTCAATCACTTTAAATTTAAAAAAATACCGATTTCCATCTGGGTGAGAAAATCACCATTCTAAGTTTAACATCTCAAATCAACATACAACATCAATACATTCACACATTTACATAATTTAAAATATTCATCACAAACAGATCAACTATTATCTAAAGAGAAAACAAACAGCGATTTCACATTTATATAGCAAAACAATGTGTACATAATTGTGATATAATTTCTAAATCATAAAAATATTTTCAATAAGATGATCAGTGCCGGATTTAGGCATGGGCTTTATGGACTGCAGCCTATGGCCCCGCCAATCAAAGGGCCCCTTTTACTATGAGATTAGACAAAAAATGGTCCTAAAATGAGTAATATCAAAAAATAATAATATTGTCATGCATAGTTTGTAATTCTGATACCGATATAACAGGTAACTGATATATACACTATTAACAACATCACAATTTGAATGCAAACATTTATTTACAACACAAACAGATTCTTCACAACAATTTTCAGTGGTCATCTTTCTTTGATTGATATAGTTTTTGATTAAACATTTAAATATGAAACAAATGAATGGAGAAATTTTAATACAGGCATACCTCGTTTAGCGCTCATATTGGTTTCCAGAAAATTGAGCGTTTACAGAAACAGCGTTAAAAGAGGTGCTATTTACACTAAAATATGGGGTTACGCTCCTAACCAATTTATTGGTTAACCCTAGGCTGGAAGACACTTCAGACTGCCGTTCACCGTTCTCAATTCGCCTAATAACATTCATTTTCTTCCCCAACATCAAGCTTTTTCTAGATTGTTTAGCAACATGTGTCTGTGGTTCACCAGTTCTTTTCTCGGCCATATTTTTATAAGCAATTGATTTTTTTTATTTAATGAATTTTATTTATTTAAACAAAATTTAATCAAAATTAGGTCTATATCAAACCATATCACTATTATAATTATTTTTGATATTTTTTTTCTTTTCAAAAACGAATTCCATGAATTATAAATTTAGTTTTAACACTTTGACTACTGGTGAATGAGTTACTCCAATAAAGTTCTGTTAAATTGTTTTTATTTGTACGATACAACTTATAATAAATTCTGTTGCTATATGAAGCAGTTGGTTCCCAAAATAAAATGTTTTTTTATGATACCTACATATCATAAAAAACATTTTATTTTTGCTTTTCTAAATAGTAACAATTTTCATATGAAATTAGAAAAAGAAAACCTTTTAAAAAATATTTTGAAGTTAAATTCTTTTTTTCATAAAATCAAAAGAGCGCTATAACGAAACAGCGCTAAAAGAGGTAGCGTTAATCGAGGTATGCCTGTATTACATTTTAATTTCTCATAGTTTTTATTGGATAAAAAGACATTATGTAATTTTTAAAATAAACATTAATTTTTAAAATATATTAAATTTAATAAGTTAAAATCGTTTACTGAAAATATTATTAAAATTCATAATTATCAAACTTTAATTAATTAGTACTTTAATTTAATATCATTAAATTAATTTCATTAGATTCAAATAATTAATCAAATAACATATCAATCTCATCTGAGTAGGAGAGTCACAAATCTAAACAGCATACAAACAACAAACTTACAACATTCACAATTATCCCTCACATACACATTGTGAGGAATGTTGATGTTTTATGTTTTAATGTTGTATATTTTTGAAAGAATAATTAGGTTCAAATTAGTTCAGATTATGAGATAAAGATATTTAATCTTTTTGAATGATGTCTATGTATGAAATCTTTTCTATGGATTGTCTCATGGATGATCCGAATTGTGTTTAAAACAAAAATTATAAATCATTTTATTTTGCATATGGTAGATATTATTTATAAATAATATGATAGATTTCTACAAACTGTCCATCAAAACGATTCATATCATTAATAAAATTTTAAATATTGAAATATATTTAAAATTACGATGAAATGTTTTTGTTTAAATTATGTTATTTAATGTATTATTTATTTTGAAATTATCCATATGAATGTGGATCACTATTAGTCCACTTAATATTTTGGTAAATGACAGATAGTACTAAGCACTTACAAATTTGCTTGAAATTTCGATCATTTCATTTTTCAAATGATAAGAATAATAATGTTGTAGGATTTGTGTTTTATCATATTTTTTCATTTTAGATTCAATATCCGCATATTTCTGTATCAAATGTTTGCTTGAAAATGTGTACTAGAAAATATAATTATATTTATTCTTTTTAATAAAAAATGCAAAGGCTTTAGATAGAAAAGGCACCAGAAAGTGAGACACTACTACTAAACTATAACTTCCATTAAACAATACAAGTCTGGGGGGGTAGGGCCCCATTTGGTATTACAGCCCAGGGCCCCCAAATTCAATGGTCCGCCCCTGAAGATGATGTTTGCACGTTGATTTCATGATCAAATATTTTATCATCAATGCTTCACACATTATCTTAGTCCAGTTATTATCAAATTGTGAATACAAAATCATAAAATTACTTATAACTACTTTATTATTTAAGTAATTCTTTCCACGTTTAACATTTTTACTATAAAGTACTTTACAATTATATGTAGCTAAATATAACTATTAAAAAAATGATAGAACTTAATAAACTGAGATTTAGTAATTGTATATCGCTGAAAGGGGATTTTTTAAAAGAACAAATTTGAAGAAAATAAAAATTAACAAAATCAGATAAAGATTCAAGGAATACCTAAATTTTATTCAAATAACAATTCCGAATGTTTGGACAACATTGAAAGAATCTTCATACAAAACCACCGTTAATTATTCCTATTAAAAGATCTATTAGTATAAATATTTATCTAACGGTTTTTGAAAATTTGTTTTTATTCTGGTAATTCTTTTTACATTTCACCATCAACTCTCTTTCCTGGGTTTCTGTTAAACCTGATTTTAATATTCATGTTACTATATGCAAAATTCAAGCTAACCTATATATTTTTAAAAATTATCGGTCAACTCGCCTTAATACATTTTAATGAAAAATTTAACATTGAAAAATTTATGTAATAATAATTATATTAACAATATCACTCACAACAGAAGGTGTAACTAGTAAATCAAAAAATTAAATTTTGTATATCCATTCTTTATGCAGACAGAACTCTACTTTGCCAACAAAGTTTATAAAATTTAAAAAATTTTAATTAAAAAACACAATAAAAATTAATATAAACTACTTATATTTTATTAGCAGATATCTTGCAATTAATATTGCTCGGAAACTCCAAATTTTCCGTTTTTTCCATTTTGAGATCTTAAAAGGTTTTTTTCGATCAAATTTTCACATAATCATTTATTGTCATCGAAAATGAGTAAAAGTGCAAATTTTAGAGAAAATTGATTGAGTAAAAAGCCTTCAAAAACAGGTTTCTAAATTCCATATATATATATATATATAATATTTATTAATATAATATAATAAAATTTATATATAATTGTTGTCGTTGTATTAATTTGTATTAATAAGGGAGAAGGATTCTGCAATATAATTCGCATATCTATGAATTGAAATTAATATTTATTTATTCCATATTTATATAATCGAATATATTCCAACTGAACATAAATAAAATTTTAAAAAAATGGCGACTATAGCAACATATGTCTTCAATGATTTCTGGACATAATTTGTAAGGAAGCCTAAAAATATAACGCTTTGACATGCACCATGTTCCATGGTCTGTGTCTGACCCTCGTTATTTCTTAAGTTTACTTCATATAAAGTTTATTTGAATAATGGTAAATTTCAAGTTACTAAATTGAATTATTGCTTATTTAAAATTAGATTTCCAAAACTTTTAACATAAAGTTTTGAAATTAAATTACTTCTTTGAAATAGTTTTCGAACTGAATAATAGTTTTTTTTTATATTTATACGAAAATCTTTAATAAAATCTAAAGAAATCAAAAAGACTTGTATTCCATATGTTATGAATTATCCTTGGACAGAATTTGTAAAGACATTTTTATAAATCAGACATTGTATTGTACAATAAACTTGGTTTAGAGATAGTTTTAATATATATATATATATATATATATATAAATATATATATATATATATATATTTAATTTTTTATTTTGAATTTTTAATTTTGACACATTAATATCATTAAAGCAAATTTACAACATATGAGACGCATAAATGAAAATAATCTATACCAACTATACTCTCCCTCTCTATATATATATACATTTATTTATTGATCAGACAGTATACAAATATTTTTTAAAACAAATTAATTCTCAATGAATGTCTATTATATGATTGAATTATTTACTTGTGAACTTGAATAATCCCCAACAACTAGATCAGGAACGGAATTATGATCAAGATCAAATCGGCCTGCCAATGACCATCCAAAATTTTGAAAGGGTCTCATAATTTGTCGTTCATCAAAAGAATTACACAGGGGTGCCACAATGACATGATTTAAATTCCTTGGTCTGATAATCTGAATTGAAAGATTTAAATCTTTATAACATTTTTACTGAGACAATAAACATTTATTAAAATTTGATATTTGAAGATTATCGTTATTTATTTGTATATGAAGAATTTGTTGATTTAACCCTTAATAACCTAGAGTTTCAATTTTGATACCAATCTTTTAAACATTCTTTATAGCGTTAATGTCTGAAGTATCAAAAATGATACCTGTTTTTTTCTAAATAAATATGTAAAATAAATATTGTGATTTTTTTAGCTATTTTCCCCTTCATCTAGACCCTCAAGAAAACACAGTAATATTAAAAATAAATCACTTTCGTAAATCAGGCTACTAAGGGTTAAAGAGGTTTCTTTAAATACGGTAAAACCGGTGTTAGTTTTTATTTCTTGGTGTTGCTCTCTGTACTGTTACTACAGAACTAAAGACGAATATTCCTGTTCTTCTTTGTTTAAATGAACTGTTTTCATACTGGAGAAATATTTTTGAATGTTATGTATATTTTATGGTATTTTAGAGTGGTTTGAATTATCCAGACATAATTTAAAATTTGGTTTAAAGGTTATACTTTAAAAGGAATATTTTTAATTTAAAATGTTAATAAAGTTAAATAGTTTTAATATTCTGATTTTATATAGATATATTATGAAGGTAGTATGTCATATATAATTATTAGGTAATTAAAGTAATAAAAATTATCATTAAGGAGTTTGTAATTATAATTAACCTATAATTTGTTTGAATAATTTGCGATTGTTGTATTACAAGTGTTAATTCTGATAAATGTGTATATTTACCAGAGATTTCAGTAAAAGTATAAACTACATTAAGAATGTTTACTTTAAATTTCGTATAACGTATAAATTTATAAGTAAGTGTAAATTGTGTATGTATAATAAAGATAAAATAAAGAATGTTTTTGGTATCAAAATCTTTTTAAAGTGGAAATAGTTTCTCAATAATGTTTTGTTTAGTTTTGTTCATGAAGACGACGAACATGAAGATTTTCCTGAATTTTTCACATTACAAGATCAATCGACCGAGAGAATTACTAACACCATGATAACTGAACTAATAAAAGATGGTATTGATATGAGCTATGTAGGTGGACAAGGTTACGATGGTGCCAGCGTCACGAAAAATGTGTTTCAGTTGTTCAAAACAAATTCTGGATACTTATCTTAAAGCAATTTACGTGCAAATTGTGTCAGCCACAATTCCAACCTGGCTCATGTTAAAGCATCAAATATATCTTCTCTCCGCAACATGCATTGTATCGTGTCCCAACTGTGCAGCTATATCTCAATATCTGTAAAATGGGCCATTATTCTCGAAAAGTTTCTATCTTAGAAGAATAAATTGAAGCTCATTGCTTAGTGTGAAAATCATGATGTCATCATTTGATTTCTTGAACTTTATGAGCCTGTTGTGGTTGCTCTGAAAATTTTATCAGAAGACCACGATACAGAAACGTCATCAAAGGCAAAAGCTCTTCTGTCTGAAAAATTTTTAATGTTTATTCAATTTTTTACTATTTTTTAAAATTTTAATATTAATTTATTTAAAATTAAAAAAATTAAAAATAAATACAATATTTTTCAATATTATTATAAAAATAATTCCAAAACTTAGAATAAAATAATATTTTTATATGATTTTTTATTATTATTTTTTATTTTGACTTTTGCAAAATATTTTCTTAAAAACAAAATATTAACGTTCTATCTACAAAACGGATTGGGATCCATTTAAATTTTCTATAATTTAGTTTTTCACCACACATTTGCATTGGATTTTTTTTTCGACTTCCAGACATTTTCAGCTTATATATTGGTTAATTTAAGCCTTTTTTTGAAAAAGTTTTCAATTAATAATTTTCATTTTAATAATATTAATATTAATTAAATAAAATTTTACTAAATTTAATAATTTTAATAATATTAATTTAATTATTAAATTCGACGTTATTTTCGAGGGGTTTTGTCGTGATACCAATTTTAATGCACTTCCCTTCATCTTACTCCTTGGTATCATGAATAAAGACGTTGTCCAAAGTTAGCCTAATGTTAGTATTTATTTTCTTATTCAGATACTTGTTATTATTGAAACGTTTTCTAATAATGTCAAGACAGTCGAATGCACTGATATAACTGGATTAAAAAGGGTCAATACTCTATGAATCAACCCCTTGATCATACCATTTTTCCAAATTATCTTCACGGTAACCTTTTCATGTTGTATTAAGTCCTTTGTCTGTTGCCTTTCAGTAACATTCTGTTTCATACTAACCATTCATTCTTTATTAAAATAATGAATGATAAATGTGAAACGGAATGGTACAGAAAGGCAACGGACACAGGAATTTATAAAATATCTAAATATTTCTGTGAAGAAATTTTCTATTTTTGAATTTCTTTTAATGTTCACAAAATTTAAGTTACATTTAAAATGATAAAGGACACGATAAAATATAACGTTTATTTACTAAAATAATACATTTTATGGCTAACATATACATCAAAAGTTGATAATTATAGTCTTCATTCGATGATAAATTGATATTTAATTAAAAATGGAAGAACAGACCTTTGAAAGAACATTTAAATTAATCTAGTATTCTTTTCGATCACCTATACGTCGAATAGAGCGTCACACAACAGAAGAATAAAAGCATAATAAACTTCTCCGTGACGTGATTGAATTAAATGCTGTAAATTTATTTATTTATTTATAGCATGCCACAAATGACATGTTCAAAGAAGTAACATTGAGGTCTGGTTTAAAATGTTATTTAAGTTTCTCATTTTTAATTACCATTTATTATATTGACATTCTTTTTATTGAAATTCAAACGAAAAACAGTCTGATTTTCCAAATATTCAAACTCCGCTTCAATGAGAATTTAAAAGTTACGGCAAATACAAATTAACAATATTTATTATTATTTTAAAAGTGTATGACGAATTTTGCAATTGCATATGATACATATTTATCTGAAGGATGAATGTTATTTTAATATGCCAGAGATGTCGGCTAATATTTGTCACGAAAACGACACCGAAGTAAATTATTATAATTAAAACTCTAATAAACCTGGAAACTATTTACAGAAACCAAAAATTACCAATATTCGGTATTAATTTGATTCAACTGGATCAACAGAATATTCCGGCTAAATCAAATCTGTCAAAACAGCAAAAGAGAAATCCAAATTTGAACTTCACAGAATGGAAATAAATTGCAAATTTCATTTTAAACATCTTTAAAATAAATTTAAGAGATTAAAGTGCAATAAAATTACTAATGATAATACAAATAATAATAATAATATTAATAAATATCAGGAACGAAATTTGTCCCATTCATTAACTCAGTTTCTTCCAACATCAATAAATAGAGAATCCGACATAGTTACATTCAAAAATGTATTTCAAAAAAATTAAAATGTAAATTTTATACCACGTTAAATATTACTTTAGTATATTTAAACATAACCAATTTTATTGGTAGAGATTCTTTAATAATTCTAATTTTAATCATTTCTGAAGATATATAGATACATTCATTTTATAATAAAGATTATCTAAATATTAAAAATTAAATTATCTACATATAAATCATAAATATTTTATAAGAATAATAATTGTTCAAATATTGAGAATTAAAATATTTAATTATAGTAGTAAGTATCTTACAACAATGATAATATTATTATTATTAGTACAGTGCAACTTGTTAAGTTGGGCAGTTCGTAAGTTGGGCACCTGGCTAAGGTGGGTGCTGTTCAAGGGAACCGGCCACGCACATATTGAAATATAATGTCATACCTTTCGTAGGTTTGGCACCTGCGTATCTTGTATGTTGGACACTTGGTTGTGAACCCTTGACATATAAGTATGATACCAAAACCTTTCGTAAGTTGGGCAATTATTCATTTAATTGAATTTTTGTTTTAATTATCATTTTTTTTACAATAATTTGTTTTAATTACAAATTACTTTTAATTATTTGCTTATTATTTTGTTCCATATAAATATTTTTTTTATTACAATATCATTTATTTTACAGTAATTTATTAAATTATTTTAATTGTTTGTTGTAATTAGTATTTTATTTTATATTAGCTTGTTTTTAACAATATTTTTAACCCTAAATTATTCATTTTTTAATTTTTTTAATTCTTCTAGGGTAACCTTTTAAAATATTTCTTTTTTCCAAATTTAAAATAAATAATTAAACATTTATCTTCCTTAAATATATAATTAATAATATTGATATAAATATCAATATTTACTTAATAATATATATATATATATATATATATATAATATCCGTATGAGAAATAATAAATCTTCTTATTTTCTTTAAAAATTATTTATTTTTAATATCATAAAAAATAAAATACAAAATTAACATTCACCAACATGACAATAGTCATTCATAAAGTATAGACATGTCGTATGTTGGGCACCTGTATAAGTTGACCACTTTTAACTCCACCACTGGAGCCCAACTTAGACAAGTTGTACTGTAGTAGTAATAATAATAAAAATAAATTATTATAATAATAATACTTAAAATATGTAACTTCATTATCTCAAATAATCACTTTAAGTCTTATTATGTGCATTTTAAATAACATGCTTAGTGGTTTCAAAGTGGTCTTTCCTGATTCTTAGAGTTCCAATATTTCATAACTTTAAATTTTCCAGTTGCAGAGTGAGTTTTGTATACATTTGTTATATATAACTGTGAGAGCACACATAAACAGGAAGAACTAATTGAAATGAAAGTGAATGAGTAGAGGATATTCTTGTTCTAATATCAGAACGAAACATGTTACTCGATAAAGGGAAAACCTTATACAATTATAAAAAATCTAAATACATAAATTACTCTATAAGCTGGGTTGGTAAGTATAATATTGCTATAGAAGGAGACATAATTAAAATTGATTTATCGTCTAGATTTTCTTCTAAAATCAATAATATTTTAAAATAAAAGTATAAAAATTATATGATACATTTATATTATTTATAGAAAATTAAACGGAAAGAGAAAAAAGATATTAAAAAACAAAAAGAAACATGACTTGGAAGATCAACAAATAAATAAGTTACTTACATATGGAATAAGATTCGTTAAAATTGGTATTGAGGTAATTAAATAATATGATTCAATATCGAGATAGACAAATAGTAGAATGTTTTAAAACTCAGATTAACATGTCAAAGTATGTTTAGAGATATGTATTGATAAATAATGAAATGATTCGTAATAGAAATTGTCACATAATAAAAAGTTTCAAAATAACGATTGACAAAATAATAAAATAGTTCTGAATAGAGCTTGACAAGGCATAAATAATGGTGCAGATTAGAAATTTACAAATAATTTTAAATTTAAGTCACCAGAAAATATTCAGGAATTACAATAATAAATTCAACAACATCAAACAATTCAGGTAACTAACATTAAATTTATTTTGGAATTATGTATTTATGAAATTATCTATGTCAATATCCGTTGATCGAAATTGTCATAGATAATTCCAAAATATTATATATTGTTATATAATAATAATTTAATGTACATAATCTACATAATAATTTAACTTTTATTTTCCGAATTGCACCCTACAGGCAGCTGTTCCTTAAAAATATACATCCCTATACGGACTGGAAAAAGGGAAAAGAAAACTGCTACTCTAAAATAAATAAAATTTATTGTTTAAGGTAAATATAATGTAATAGATATTATAGTAAGAAATAATTAGACTTGATGTTAAAGAATGCGCTGAGATTCAAACGAACAAATTTTAAGTCTTATCGAAGCTTTTGTTGATACAGAATCCTTTATCCCACTATATTCTTTGAATATGGATTTGGATTACTTTGATTTCTTTCAATCACATAAGAAAAATCGTCTTAGATTACCAACTATGTTGATTAAAGTTACTTAAATCATTTATTATTTTGTTTATCATTAGATTTTGATCATTATAACAAAGTATAAAACCTCAGGAATGTGTAAATATTCTTTGTGGTCTTTTTTACACCAGATTGTTGAAAAAAATCGACGAAATTAAATTTCTGAATTGAAATTCGAACTTCTTTTCAGATCAAATGACAAATACGAGTTATTTGGCCAGTCGTTATCCGTACATAAATCAGCTAAAAACTAGCTATTCCAAAGTAAACAATCTTTCAAAACTGAAATCCTCATTTGTCTCACAATTTTACCCATTTAAACGCAAAAGTTTTAGAGATTTTATTCTGATATCTGTCTCAAACAAGACTCCTTTATATTCAATAGATATCAAAACCTGTGCACTCTGATTTTGTTTACAAATTTAAATATTATACACTTAAATATTCATCGAAATTTACATCGAAGATACTTATTTAAAATTTTGTAGAATAATTCGAGAATGTTCCTTCATTATTTATTTAAACAACGTTAACACAGAAAATCAAGTAACATCTAACAATTAACTTTTGTATATAATTTGAGTTGCCTTAATAACCTTGGAGACCCTTAGGTAAAGTAATGAATATTTCACATTAAACTATGCTGACTTCTTCCTATTTTCAGTTATTGACATAACTTTTCGCCATACCAAAATTTCCAAAGTATTAAAATCACTCATGTTGCAACCAAGAATAATTGAAAACAATTACTAACAAAACTTCATTTTATTGTTAGAGTTCATTCATACATTCAACACTACAAAACATCGCGGTAACGCAAGTATTAAAAAAATACACTCTTTTATATTTAACTAATAATTTAATATTTAAACTTTTTTAAGCAGTTTACACACGCGTGCATATATATATATATATATATATATATATATATATGTTGGGTATTAAAAATCTTTAATTTCCATATATATATATATATGTTGGGTATTAAAAATCTTTAATTTTAAATATTTACTTTTTTAAAACACAAATCTTTATTCTTTAATCTTTAATCTTTATTCTTTAATCTTTAATCTGACTCCAATTATTCAGAAAGGACTTCCAACATAAATATATAGACAATGAACACAAATTCTTTTATGAAACTTTATTTCAAATAACAAAAATTA
>MQRK01213884.1:25400-46309 GCA_001938485.1 Girardia tigrina | reverse complement strand
GTTCTTTTCATTAATGAATTTTTGAAATCTTTTGCTCCCTCAGAAAATGGTATCTTTAAGGTGATGTTTAACAAATTCTCAGTGTTATTTGGAACTTCGATTATGTTGTGACTTTTATTGTTTGATTTCCTAAATATGGAGTCAATGGCATCTTTAATTAGCTTATTTACAATTTTTTATTGTAGCCATTCTTTTCTAATCTATTTTGAAGGTCGTTTAAACCATCGTCCACATTCCCATATGAGGAAGATAAATTCCATACTCTATGCACTAGTCCATTTACCATAGTTCTGTTATACTTAGGGTCACAAAAGTTTTGGGGACCACTGTATAATCCAGTATCAGTGGATTTTCGAAACACCTGTGTAATATAGTTCATCGATATTCTTTTTATGAGGACGTCCAGTTTTGAAAGACTGTTAGATTTTTCAATTTCACAAGTGTATTTCATGTTTGGATGTAACCCATTCATAAATTTTAAAAAATCCTCAATATCACCCTTATTTTGGAAAATGAGAAATATATCGTCTACATATCAAGTGTAGAGTAAGGGTAATCTACCAGTAAAGGTTGTGAATTTTTTCTCTAAGCTCTGTAAGAAAATTGACGTCATTAATGGTACTAGGGGAGACCCCATTGCTACTCCATCAGTTTGCATGTACCATTGATTATTGAAAATAAATGGTACATCCTTTATACTGAATTCTAAGAGTGACTTCAGTGCTTTACCACTCATATAAGACATTGTTTTATCAGTTACTTGCTCCCATAATTGGACACACAATTCTATTGTTTCAACTAAAGGAACATTAGTAAATAAACTGACTACATCAAAAGACACCATCACTTCCTCATTGGAACTAGCTTTGTAATTCAAGATCTGATTAACAAAATCAAAACTGTCTTTACATTCCAACGGGTTTATAATCAATGGCCTCAATAATCTTTCCAGAACTTTAGCAACCTTATATTGCAATAGTTCTGTCAATATAAGTGGAACCTAAGTGCGATATTTTTATAAAAATAACTATCTCATTATACAAATAAAATTAATTCAGCATTATCAACCAGATTTATCTTCTTCTTATGTCACAAAAATGTCACAAAATTTTTCAACCAATCATTTCAGTTTGTTTACATCACATACAATATGCGTTTGTGGGGAAAACCAATTTTCTTTATTTTTATTTAACTAAAAATTCGTTCATTCCTAATAATAGTGCTAAAATATATTTAATTTAGTGAATATTTACTTTACAATCGTCACGAAAATAATTCTTCTGGTCGGTTGTGCCGTGAGGTATAAAGGTTTCGTAGACACTGAAATTATAACGCATAAAATTTGAAACAAAAATAGTTTTCGAAATAATTTTTATGTACAATAAAATTTTCATTTTAACACAAATTTTAGGCATCAGAAAAATAAAGTGGAATTACAACCACATCAATTACTATTCGAATTTGACTTTTGGATTCTGTGGTTGATTTGCCTGTTAAATGCAACATCAATAATACTTTTAACAACTTTTAATCCTGTAAGTTTTGCATTTATTAAATTATATTTAAGCTTTGTATTTATATAAGCTACCAAATGTTTCAATGAAACGTTGATATAAAATTTTATTTAAAGTTACATTTGTCTATAAGTTTCATACTAATTTACTCTTAGTATTTCCATAATATTCAATAATTTCAAATCTAAAACAAATATTTTTGACTGGACAGAGATTTAAAAAGATTATATAAATAGTCATAAAATAGAAAATCAAACAATTATTCATATAATCAAAAAGAAAATCATCCAAAAAACTAAGTATTGATGCATAAATAGTATTTAAGTAAAAATGAAAAGGTAGTTCAGGGTGAATGTTTTCTTAACGACATATATAAAATTAAGGTGAATGATCTCTATAAATTATTTATCTAATGGATTTTTAACATTTTATGTTAAATATAATCAATGTTATAATTTGGACTTTGAAAAATTAAATAAATTTTTTAACATAAATCTATATAAAAACTATTAGCATAACGTTACGAGTAAATAAAATTTATTAAAATGTTTTAAACCACATAAGTCCTAACGACAATTAAACTACAATAAAATATGTATTTACATTGCTCCGGCCGATAAACGAGTTACCCCGAAGACCGGACGGTGTTAGCAGAGGCGATCTGTATTTTGAATAATATGAGCTCGGGCTCAGTGTGCTGGGCTCATTTTATAATTCGAGGATTTGAGTTCATTTTATGAGAAATTCATTCAGTGTGAGTTTTTTATTTATTATTCAAATTTGATTAAACAAAACTTTATTTGCAAAATATTATTTCGACTTCGATTTGAAATTAAAATTCGTTCAGAGACAATTGACTAATGACTTTTATCTTACAGAGAAAGTTGTACTTAATAAAAATATTTGATTGCACAATTTCGTTTTTATATAAAATTAACCGACGATAACTAAAATAGTTTTCAAAAAAAGAACAATAAATGTTTTCAATATTAACAATGACAATATTTAGAAAATCAAAATTATTTGTTTCTATCGTTCGATATTTTCCAATATGACAACAGGGCAATCAAGTGGAAACATCAGTGAGTCATTTCAAGCAGCATATTATGAGACTATAGATATTGTTTGTAGTGAGCTTAAACGAAGATTTCATGATAATGATGAACAAATGACGGAGAAATCATCAATAAATTACCTGGACTTCTTTTAATTAATACTTTTCGTTACTCTTGGAATAACCATCCCCTCAAAGGAAGAGATTTTAGTGGTTAAAAGCTATTAGGAAGAAAACACTCATTTGGATCCTTACCAGGTAAAATTGCGTTCTAAATGTTTCATCGGTATCCTGTGACACAATGCATATCTCTTTGTTTTGTATTTATCCTGCCAGGCAATATAGGAATAGCAAGTTGTGTTTTATTTATTAGAAGAAACATACAAAATGCTATCAAGCGAAGCAGCCTTTGACGGCTGCATGGTTACGTGCGAATAGACTTTCTCCGTGTTAACTAGATTCAACAGGCGTCCAAGACAGTCGCTAACACACGCTCGCCAGTTCGATTTGGTATATCTAGCTTTTGAATCAAATCGAGTCAAATGTATCAATATGGAAAAATTCCTCCAATGATTTAAAGTCAAACAAAACCGGAAATTACAGTTATACTGATCATACTTTGTTTTATGTTTTCCTTAAAACTGAATAAATCAATCTTTAAATTTTGTTTCAATCATTGTTAATCAATATATATATATAACGTTTTAAGAAATGATGACAAAACGTCCCCCCCCTTAAACTTCCAGCGGCCCTCTCTATTCATTACTCCTGGCTACGCACCTGAAAATATTTAAATTTCATTTAAATTTATTTATTTATTTTGTAATTTTAATTTTACTTATTTAATTTTTTATTATTTTTTTAATTAAAATATTTTTTCATATATATAGTGTATTTACATCAGTAATTACTCCAGACCAGTACTACTAAGTTGGCGCTATATTAATTCACCTCAGCTGAGTTGTTAGTCAGGGGTAATCAAAAAATAAATAAAAAGAAATGAATATTAAAATAAAATTGAAATAATAATAAATATTACCAAGTAATTATAATTTGAAAAATTTAAATATATTGATTATCAGAAATTCTAATAATAATTACTATAGAGGATTAAAATTTTTATAACTGACGATAACTTTCAATTTACCGAACAGAAATTATTAAAGCATTACCTATCAAAAGAAGAATCCATATCATCCAAAAGAAACCATTTAATTCTGAATTTAAAGAAACTAAAGTCGGCAATAATTTTTAGTAACCAAAAAAATCAGATTGAACTATAGTCATTCCAGAACTACATATCCATTAAAGAAACAAGAAAAGTTACTGATACTCCTTTTTGACATTGTGCCAATCTTTTGAAGGACCATCTTCTTTCAGAGTATTTATAAATTATTTCGTAATTTCTTATAATTATGGTCACTTTTTTTCTCGACCCAAAAACATTATTCGCGATCCACAAATATAAAATTTTGCGATTTTTTACGATAATGTCGCTTTATGAATATATACATAGAGATACCAATTATTAAAACCTAACAACCACGATTATTAATAATGAAAAAAGTTTATTGAAATTTCATTTTAAAATAATTTGACACAGTTAAAAGTATGATCATGTAAAAAGAAATTAATAGCATTTCATAATGTATTAATAGAAAAATATTTGCCAACCAAAACAAAATTACTTCACTTGACTGCATAATTGAATGACAATATGTTGACAGTCTGGAAGTTATCTGTTGTGAAGTTGTGCAATGGGAATCCAAAATTGCCGTGTGGCGACTAAACGTGTGTTCGACATCTACATTCTGAAGTGGATATTGCAAAATTCCAACTGTCTGCTGATACAACAGGGGTGCGTAATCTGCGACTAACTTCTTGCACACATTAAACGAGATAGAAGAGGAGGATAATTGTGTTTATGTTATATTATACAAGTGCCATAAATGGCTCCATTTATCGATTTTCAAGAGCCATGTAGACAAGGTAGAAATAATTTTGATGCATTTAAAATTCTACTGAATGTTTGTTTTAAGATGTAAAACAGACATGGTCAAACTGCGACTCTTCTAACTTTTTAATACGGCTCTTGCAAAAAATGAATATATTTAAGATATTGTGTTGAATTACGTGTGAATAATTTAATTAATATAATTTAATTGTTATAATAAAATTGAAGAATTTACATTTCCGAAGTATTTATTATCTAACAAAGCTGTTGCAGATATGGAATTAATTGAAATTCAAGACGATCATGTATTACGGATGCAACATAAATCATCGGAAACTACAATAAAATTTTGGAAAATCATACCGGATTTGAAATATCCTACTTTAAAAAATGCATGTAAATTGATGTCAATTTTCGCTACAATTTACTCTTGTGAATTTTTGAATTCCACAATATGTGGAGTTTATATGGAGAGTTTATATAATCGAAACTTCATTCCCCAATGACTAATAAACATTAAATTAAACTTATTCATACGGTACTAACAACCTACGAATCGGATTTTCACAGATTTGTAATTAATTAAAAAACGTAGAATAAACATCTATCAATTAAAAATATACAGGTATGGCTCAAAATTTTCTGCCGAAATTTCAAAAACAAATGAATATTAACAAAGTATTTAATCATCAACGTCACATAAGTTTTCAAAATATTCACCATCATTCTCAATGCATCGTAGCCACTGTAGTGTTCAAAAAAAATCATTATCAATAAAAATTCAACAATTTAAATGAATAAACAAAAATTAATGTTTTTGTTTTACTAACAAAGTGGCAAACCAATTCAAAAAAATAAGAAATATGGAATCCACCACGACCAAAAGCAAAAGCACAACCAGCAACTTCAGCAAACATTCAGTCGTCAAATCAAATATCCCCAAACAATACATGAGTTTTCAATTCAATGATCATGCCGATAGATGCCCCTATTTTGCCGATTCGGTTTGTATTCTCATGTCATGTATCAATATATTTTACGCTCGTTCTATTTGTTTTTTCTTCCCGTTCCAACGACGGAAGTTGGTGGTGCAAACTGCACACGCCAAAGCCACCTTCCCGGTAACTTGTTGATGTCATCCTGGAAGAATTGCTACGGTTTTTAGTCAGTCCATTGTTGATTATCGTGTATTGAATTTTACTACCCAGTCGGTGCATGTTCTGAGGCCAACTATGCCTTCACCAAGGATGCAATTGATTTATTTATGATTATTGGCAGTTGACAGTCCTCTCTTCCAGTTGTAATAAATGATTTTTCTAATATCTTCTCGAGAAAACTGCATTTTCAGTACGAATACTCACTAGAAAGACGAAAATCATTCGTAATAGATTTAATTTCATATAAATTCATATAAATTAGGTATTTTATTATAAAAGTTCTGTTCAAATTGTGAAAATTTCAACATATATTGTTGACAAAACTACTGAAGAGTACATGGTAAAAAATTTTATTAACCGCGAAAGCATAGAAACTTTTGAGCCAAACCTGTATATTTAAAAACAATTCATTTGTAAAGTATAAAAAATCTTAAAACCTTGGCTTTATTTTTACTGTTGTATTGCGTATTATATTGCGTATTATATTCCCACATTTTTCTTATTCCGGCTCTTAAAAATATATTTTTTATTTGACGCTTCCGTCGAGAAATGTCCTGCCACCCCTGATGTTGAACAAGAATATGCTAGATCCAAAGCAAAACTAAATAAAAAAAATCACCCAATATATCTGATGTACCCATATATATATATATATATATATATATATATATATTTAAATAATTCGACTTTGTTTTAGTTTGATAGATTGGGAGTGTCTGGGTTTTTTTTGATGATTTTAAAAAGGTTTTTATGTTAACGCAATAGAAATAACATTATCGAATCATCGCATTTTCAAATTAATTTATTATTAAAATGATAAATTCCACGAGTCCAACAAATAGGCAAATTGAAAATGGTTTCATTAGACGACACGAACAAACTCGACTTGATTGCAACAATATTGATGCACGAGACAGCCACGAATGGCGACCAGGTCAAATTGGGTGGTATACAGCACTACGAGTTTCCAATCAATCAGTCTGGTCGCTAATAGAACTCGAATAACGATGAGAACCCGGTGAAGGGTGGATACACGGTTGAGGTTGAATTTTTAATAGAACATAACACGGTACTCTTTTGGCCCCAAATCGATGATTGTTGGGTTATCGTCTCAATTCCGATGAGACAAATATTAACAACATCTTCGACAAAACTTAGTCCGGATTAAAAAGACGATGTTTATCTATAAATACTTTCTATAATATTAATTGTCATAATCACTAAATTTAAATCTTTCTTTGTAGTTTAAGTGAGATGGAAATAATTCAGTTATTAAAAATTTATTACTATATTTATTTTAATGAAATATTTAATATTTTTAAGGTATACAGCAAACTTCTAAATCCTAACACAATAAAAGTTACCATTGTAATTGGAATTTTTAGTTCTGTGGGAAGACTATTATGGGGTTACTTAATTGACAGAAAATCATTTAAAGTAATCGTAATGCTGTTTTCAATAAATATATATTTATTAATAAAACAGGTTATAATGGTCATTATTTCTCTATTGACATCAGTGTTTATTGGTACATTTAGCACATTGGTTCTAATAACAAATACTTATATATTAAACTATATGTATACGATATGGTTAGCCATATTATACTTCTCAGCAATGGGATGCGCTTCTGTATATCCTGCGGTTTGTGCCAATTTATTTGGAATGAAAAATTTAATCATTAATTACGGAATGATATTTACAGCTTTCGTAAGTAAATTAATATTTAAATTTATTGATATTTAGAAATTGAGTCACTTTACGTAAAAGCTTTTATGACCACAAAACACTTGAGACTTGTAGAATTGTCTATACCAGTGTTTGTCAAACATTTTTGTGCTAAGTCCCACTTTAACCTTTATAAAATTTTTATGTCCTCCCTATGAAACATACTATTAAGAACATTTAGACAAATCTCGTTTGAATTTTTATGACAATCATATTTAGAGTCAGTGTGACTCTCAAAAAGTCTTTCATCGTTTGTCATCGTTCTAATTGGTTTCTTATTTCTTTTTTTTAATCATGATTATGCAAACAATTTTTTAAATCATTTTTTAAAATATTTAACTTCTAAAAATTATTAATTACGAATAATATTTTTTTCCATTTCTCAATAAATCCTAAAATAATAAAAATAAAAAAATCTATTTAAATTAAATTTTACTAAAAATTATTAAACTTAATTTTAATTGTTAAAATTAAAAAAATATGAACTTATTTTAAAAAACTTAATTTTAATTGTTAAATTAAAAAAATATGAACGTATAAAATGATTATTTTAATTATTTTCGAATAGTTAATCACTTTAAATTTAAATAAAAAAATACCAATTTCCATCTGGGTGGGAGAATCACCATTCTAAATTCAACATACTTAAATCAACATACAGCATTAATACATTTAAACATTCAAACATTTTAAAATATTCCTCACATATACAAAAATTTTTGAACCCGCCACTCGCCATTTGAATTATCTATGTGTTTTCCACGCGGGTGGATCGAACAGTGCCCTTTTTTCAATATATCTTACGTAAGTTATCAATGCTATTTTACTGTCTCTCAAAGTTGATTAATTCATTTGCACTGAGAATTCTCTTGTTTTCAGCATTTCATCAAGTTGTTTTACAACATCTTTAGTCATTTTGCCTATTTTTCTGCTAACAGTATTGTTATTGAGTGCCATAATTTTTACATTATTTTCATGTTTTTCAAGAATCGTTTTAAGAAATGTTGATATTACCGGTCTTATTAAGTTCTCTCCTATAGAGGGATATTTTCAGTTTTAGGGATGAATAAAGAAATTTGATAACTAGCCTCAAGAACATGAATATTAGTTGAAGTATGAGCAGTAATGAGAGACTTTAATGTTGTTCTTTTTTCAAAATATTTCTTTAAAGTTTTAAAGTAACTCAAATCTTAATTAATTTGTGTACTTTGCTTCACCTTCAAATGCAACTCAAGACGATCTCGTTTCATTAATTTTTTGGTCAAAGTAAGAGGTAAATACGTGAATCATTTTTGAAAATTAGTTTCTATTTGACTTATGTTCATTTTTTTAGCCGTAAAATGAGTAGTGCAAGCAAGGAAAAAACCCGTCAATTTTTGGAGGAATATTTAAAATTCGGGTTCATATCAGCTGTTAATGATAGGATGATTACTTTTTGTCTTTTATACCAGCAATTATTGATAAAAATTTAATGAAACGAGGTCGCCTTGAGGATTTCAAGTATTTACCTCTAAAAACTTTATCTTTAAATCATCAAAGTCTAAAAAAAATGATCAATAAAAAAAGTGATTAATCAATTAAAATCCGTTAAAAAGATAAGAAAAAAAGTAATTAAAAAAATACTTTTTGGTAAAAAAATAGATCTTTATAATATTAATTTTTCAATATTTACCAAAATTAAATTAAAAATTGCTAATTTGTTCAGTAATTTATATGTATTCAAAATGATTTTTTTAAAAAATATTTTTTGATTGATTTTTTTGTTTTTAAATTTGTTGTTTTTTGACGGTTAAAAAGTGGAATTTATAAAAAGTAAAAATTGCAAAGATTTTCTCAACAAAGATTGTTATATTTATTATAAATACAATAGATACGATACAAAATATCATTGGAGGTACGTGAAATATAAAAGAATATCTTGTCGTGCAAAATACACAAGCAATAATACTACCGTTTTAAATACTAGAGGAGAACACAACCATGCATCAGAACCTTCATTCAATGCAACCAGAAAAATCGTGAATGAGATGAAAGAAATGGCCGCTACGACAAGACCTCCAGCTGAAATTATTTTAGTTACAACTATCAATACAACTAATTCGGTCCGTACAGCACTTCCATTTATTAATCAAATAAAACAATCCTTCAAAAATGCGAAGAGTAGATAATAACAATTTTCCAAAACTCGCCGATATCTCATTTATTTTCATCCACATTTAACTCTTAATTTAGGAGGTGAAAGATTTTTATTATATGATGATTTGAATACAACTAACCGCTTTATATCTTTTTCATTTGATTGGCAACTACAATTGATGCAAAGCGAATCTAATTGGTGCATAGATGGCACATTTAAAACCACACCTCTTCTCTTAGGTCAACTCTACACAATTCATGCCAAACTTCCATCAGTGTGTATCCCGGTATGTTATATTTTATTATTAAATAAAACGTTATCTTTATATACAGTAGAACTTCGTTAGTACGTATTTCATGGGACCGTGAAAAACAGTCCGTACTAACCAAGATCCGTTATAAATGCAAACTGTCAATTTTGTTAAATAAAAACTAAAGTATAAAATAAAAACCTTTATTAACTGACATCTGAAATTTTATTTATAACTGTGTTTATTTATTTATAATGATGTGTCAGTGTGATAGTTGCACCACAAAACCAGCATGACGAAAGCAGTTTGAAATTGCCTTTGAAATAATATATTTCCAAGCTTATCTAAATATGTTCATGAAATCAAGAATATTAATCTGTCAAGAGCGATTTCTACTAATGCTATCAATCGCGCGCTTAGCAATCAGTCGACTATATTTGAACTTGAGATTCGAGATAATACCCATGTCACATGGTTGCAAACAGGATCTTGTATTTGATAGGAGGAAGGCTAAGGTGACTGTGTTGAGGTTGATGATTTTGGATATGTTGAACAATTTTCAATGATGTCCAAAATTTTGCGCTGACTTTTGAAGTTGTTGTCTAACTTGTGAACCCAGTCTTAAAGCATTGTGGATGTCATCCAGGCTTTCTTGTTAGACGTGTATGACACTGAAAGTGTTTTGACATAAATTAAAACATCTATGACACTCGTATTTCCTAATCACCAAGAATGACAACTTTTTGGAGCATTCCATATTTTTACACACTTTTAAAAGTAATACGCTCTTTACTTTGCTTACCACCATGGTATGGGTCACCCTTAAAATACAAAGTCTTGTCTGGAAGTAAACGGAAGAATAAACCCGTTTTATCAGCATTGAATACATCACAGGGTGCAAAAGGGGAAAGAAGAGCTGGTAGGTGACTTAAAGTCCAGATTATGACAACTGTTTCATTAACTGTTGCTGCTTCTCCACAAATATCACGAAACGCAAAATTATGGTGAGTTTTGAATCTGTCCAGCCAGCCATCACTACACTGAAATGTTTTGTGTTTGAATAATTTGGCGAAATCCTGTGCTGTCTCACTAATTACAGAACAATTGATTGGAGTGTTTTAGGAGCAAGCTGTGGTAAACTATTTGAGTAAGGCCTCCTTAACATCATCAAACATAGCATTGCGCATTCTTTTGCTGTCATTGTTGTGATTTGATTCATAGGCATGGCATAGTCTATCACGATCTTGCCAAATGGAATTAACCGTTTGTATGTTTGCAGCACTTGCAGACTTTGTAGACTTGCTGAAACAGCTGTTTACTTTTTTCCCGACTGAATTTCACGAATAATCTGGTTTTTTGTCTCTAAAGTAAAAGAAGTTCGCTTGCGATTATCATTCATTGTATGAATACCTACAAGAATAACATAATATAGCAAAAAAATTTGTAATGCTGAAATTTATTAATTTAATTAAATTAAATTTTAAAATGTAAATTACGTGCTTTTTAACAGTACAAATAAATATTTAAAACAAAATGAAAATTGAAGTAATAAAGAATTTCTAATTTAAAAAAATCTAATTAAGAAAAAAATAAATATTGGTAAATTCTATTTGGGAAATGATTTGATTGTATTGAATTATTTTAATTATATTAATAAAATGAATGATATACTAAATTGATTTCAATTTTTTGCATTCAAAATTTATTATAGAGACAGAAAGATAAAAAATTATTTATAATTTTACATCTTATAATCAGGTTTCACAAACAATGTAACATCCCTACTAACAGGTGCATTTTTTCAGCGGTTTTGCCAATTGGTATGTTATAACCGAAAGTCCGATATAACAGAGTCGGTAATATACGACAAATATTGCATTGAAAGTAGCATGGTTTTGCCGGGACTAAAATATTCATCCGTACTAATCGAAGGTCCGTTATAAGCGAGTCCGTTATAACGAAGTTCTACTGTAATTCCCTTTTCTCATACATTAAAACAAATATTTTCCAATCAAGTACTGCAAGAATTACCTTGGATTTTTAAAAGGCAGCGATACGATCGATAAGAAATAATTATGACGAATCTTCAATACAAAGATGTTATTTCCACTTGTCTTAATCACTGTGGAGAAAAATTCAATCAAATTCAGACGTTTTAGAATTATTTAAAAACAATACCAAATTTGAAATTCGAATAAAAATGATTTTCGTTCTTGCTTTTTTGTCTATAAACGATGTCGAGCATGGTTTCGATGCTCTAAGAACAGCTAAATTTATTCCAAACTTTAGAGATGGATTTAGTTTTATATTTGATTACTTCGAAGATAATTATGTCGTTTTGACCATATAATAAACTCTCAGAGTTCCTCCCTTTACAAAAATTATATGGAATGTTTGATCATCAATGAAGGGGACGGAGACACTGACTTGTTTGGATCTGGGCTCGCTCATCGAGACAAAAATACTCATGGCCTGTTTGTGAGAAATTAATCTGATCCGATCGTTTGAATAATGAAAGAGGAAAAGACCTCATCTGGAAATTCCTGTTGTTAATGAATATCTTCCTTGTGATGTCTCCGTTACAACGGAAATGAATAAAATCTATGTTAAGGACGTCACGAATTCAAATCAGTAAATATCAGTTCCTTCAAGGAGTTTCTCAATGCTACGAAATTCCTGAATCAATAGATCCAATGTTAGTCAATTTTAGTTTGATCGATGGAATGCTCATCATAGAAACATTATTTCAATAAATAGAATGAATTTTCATAACTCGATTGCCTTATTTCAACTTCATTGGACATATAGATAAATTAAATACTTAACTTCGTCTTTGAAGAAATGTTGCATTCTTCATGTTTATTTTAGCAGTATTTCCAAACTTATTGCATTATTAAATCTTTGACAGATATTATCCAATTGTGTTGACATAATTTGATCAAAATTTTATATTAATAAAAATTTGAACTGGTTTACCAAAAAAAAGATACCAAAATGGCACAACATTAAATAATAAAAAAAGAAAGATAAAAAAATGTTGCCAAACAAAATATCGTTTAAAAGGCACAAATTAAAAAAAATATCACGACGTAAACGTGGTTATAAAAATGAAAATGTTTTTGATATTTGAAGACCGTTTTATGATTTTCTTTTGTAATGATTGATCAATTTGAAAAATTGAAATTGTTTAAATGAAATATTTTAGGTTAAAATTGTTTGCGGAAATTTAAAAATTTTTTTCGTAAAGTTGATTTCGTGTGCCTGATGTGATGGAGATTTGAATTCTTTGTAAACAGTTGAATTGTAGAATAAAATGAAAGAGGGATTATTGGAATGTGGCGGTAATTTCACGGCAAATGTTTATAATGTAGAGTTGCGGGAAATATTTGTTGTGCTCGAGTGATTTTTGTGTCGTTTGTTGGAGCTGGAAAGACATCGAGTTGAATCTGTTGAGTAGAGAGAGTATCGATTGTCTGTGGCGATATTCTCTGTCGACTAGCAACGAGTTCTTGAGATTTTATCAAATTATTTCTATGCTTCTGGATGAAAGTAAAGACCCAGTTCATATTGGTTTTTCGAATGGGGCTTCCAAATATTGCACGTGAAAGATGGCGAATGTCTACAGTACGTGCGATATTATCGATCAAATAACGGATCAGTATTGTCTCTCACTAATACAAAAGATTTTATGCTCATCGGATATGATGACGGAATTGTTCGAGATGGACTGACTGATGCTTTTTAGTACTATCAAATTGGAATTTACGCAGATGATCATGTATCATTTGCATCAATAGACAGAAAAGGTGTATTTGAAAAGGAGATCGTTCCTGTAACTGTAATTGATAAAAACAGTGAGATTTCTTTATGTTCCCCCCCTTGTCTCGGTTACAACGAGCACCAAACCCTGGGACTCCCCGACAGCGCTGCGCCCGCTCGTGCGCCAACATGGAATGTTAGAGATGCAACATTGAATAATCTAAATAGAACGAATAATGGTCTGAATGGTTGGCACACATCGTTTACAAAAAAGGCAAACTGTTCACATCCTTTATTTAAATTTGTGGAATTTTTAAAAATTGATGAAAACTATCAGCGTTTAGTATAACAAAAAAACAATGGTTTAACCCACCTGGTTGACAGAAGAAGAATTTACCGAGAGCTAAATATGAGATTTTAATGGGTTAAGTAATACATTTAAGAGGGAAAATTTTTTAAGATTTTTAAATTATATTTCTCTTGTTTTAACATTATGAATATAAAGTATTCATAAAAAAATATATATTTTTTGTACATAATTTTTTTTGCATTATAATAAAAAGTATAAAATTATTAACATTAAATAAATTAATAAAATGTTTTTAATGATAATAAATTATCTAAATTTGAGCAAATTGTATTATTACTTTTAGCGACAAATTATTTTTTTATGATCAGTTTTTACTAATCTTTTTATTCTTGATCACTTATTTTATTGATCCCTTTTTTAAAGGTTGATGTTTTAGAGGTAAATTTATGATACCTTAAACAATATGTTAACAAGTTTAATTCAAGGACTTTTTACAATAGTTTTGACGGATACTTAGAAATGCGTTTAAAAATTTCTATATTGTTAATCTTATCTCATGAATTATTATAAACAATTCGTTCTATTTTCACGTACCTGTACTTAAATTAATGGTGTCGAATAAGCATATCAAATATAGGTTTTAAAATTAATTAATTTATTTGCGTTACACATAATAAATTTATCACAAGTGTATTAAAAATTATGCCCATCATTTTATGAAATTAATACCAACTAAATGATGCGAAAGACTACAGAAGTTACAATGAGTCAATTAGATGCGAATAACTGCGTTGTTTAGCGATTTTTAAAACTACCAGGGTTCCCGCGGCTCTTCGATAAAACCCGGACGAAGATTTACTTGATGACTCCAAAACCCAGTTGATATTTTGGTCTTATCAAACGAAAATATATCTGATATTTATTATTTAAGAATTTGTTTTTTTGTTAAATTTGGCACCGATATCTGGTACCGCATTTAAATTTTAAATGGTCCAGAGCGAAAAGGATAAAGTCATGTCGAGTCCATTTAAGAATTGCCACCCTTAAATATCAAATTTCCTCCTATGGGACGGAGGCTCCACGTTGGGAAACACCGGTCTATACAGTTGCGAGTAGTGAATTTTATCGTGACCGGAAAAAAGCGCACAGGAAAAAGGTACACAGGAAAAAACGCATTTTTATATTATCAATTTAATTTAAACTAAAACAAATGCAACCAAAAAGAAGTAATATATCATAAATTTTAAAATTTATAAAGAACCGACACAAAAAATAATGAACAGAATTATAAACTACTGTAGATTAGCTATTGTCCTTAAATAAGATAACTTGTCCTGTATTTCATGATATTTTTCTACTGAACTGGCTATAATCGCATAGAGTTTTGTTTCCTTTTAGTTGGTTAGCCTGTGAGTTTACTAAAAAGTTCCATCGCCAAATAGTAAGGTTTGGTTTAATTGGCAAATTAACTCTCGATCTCCTAACACTAAAATTCGATCTGGATCATCTAATCCCGAGTCGTGTAATACTAAGTCTGAGTATTTTTAAGGAATTGAAAAATCTATCGTAGATGGATTCGGCAAGTGTTTCTTTGCTCGGTGATTTCGAAGAGTTCTCGCAAGAGAAGATTGCTTTGGAAAATAAGCAAATTCATCAATGCTTATCTCTCTCAATATCTCTCCAAAACATTGCGGGAGGTAGCACTTATTGCAGCCATGTCTTCTCTCATTTGGCTTTTAGTGACGTTTGCTTCAGTTTTTGAGAACAAGAATCATGACAGTGACTACTTGGATTTTGTGTAATTTTGTTGTTGTTTGTCTTTATTAGAGAATGGCACTTAGTCTGTCGATTTTTGCGGTATTCCATCTCTTGTGCAAAAATGTAAGTATTCACAACCACTGTAAATAAGAACTTGTTTTCATTTCTGACTAGTTGAAAACTCCATTGCCTATAAATGAAGAACTGAATTAAAGAAAAACAAAAGAATTAAGGAAAAAATTTTTTACTATAATTAACCAATTTTTAATTTTCTGTTTATAAACTAAATGTGTTTCAACAAAATATATTTTTAAATATTTATTTTTAAAATTATTTAAAAGTATAAAAATAAATTTATAAAAATTGTTTTCAATAAAAATTATTATTAACTTTTTAAAAAATTAACTTTAATTTATTATTTTCAAAATATGTTTTACTTATAAAAATTCTTTTCAATATAATTCTGATTTTAAATGTTTTAGATATTTTTAATTTTAAAATATTTAAAAATTCATGCTATTATATTCAGTTCTATCTAACAAATTCTATTTTACTTTTCGTTTTACTTTTAGAAATGCGTTTTTTTCCATGTGAGCTTTTATACCTATGAGGTTATTTCCGTGTGCGCTTTTATCCATGTGCATATTTTTCCGCGTGCTTTTTTAATCTGTGTGCTTTCTTCCGCCAACCGATTTTGACACAGCAGTAAATTTCTATATTTTTATTTCTTTATAGCTGAATTCAAATAAGTTTTCATAATTTATATTATTATTTTAAATACATTGTAGTATTTATGTTAGTATCATTTTTTATAAATGTTTATATTTTCTTTTCAGTGCTTTAGTTCTTTATTTCGAGTAAAATGGACGCTGATAGTGATAGTAAAATCAGGAGAAATAATCATAAAAAAGATAGTTTTTAAATATAACACACAAATAAATAAAATACACAAATCTTATATTTAAATACAAGTATTTAGAAATTAAATGATGTTTTCTAAAATAACATTTTATCACACTAATTGTAAATCATATATCGTGGCGTTGAACTAAATTTAGCACACACTTTAATAACCTTTGTAATAGCATAACCAATGATTATTTAAACAATCATTTATTTTCTAACTTTCCCTTCCTCGTCTTGGCTTTAATTTGTTTCCTATTTTCAACAGCTTGTGCGAAGAGTATGAAACTTGACAATGTGATATGGGTCTTCTTACATCATTCCCTCTTTCCGACATTTGCGTGGATCTACTTTCACTAGCACTTCCTTTCCCGCATTGAAAACTCGATGACTCCATTTTTTATCATCTTGCATTTGCAACCGGTTAAATGCAATCTTTGTATTTCCTGTTCTACTGTTCCTAATGGATACTGTTTCATCTTCTTAAATATTCCATGTGTCCCTAGCTTTTTTCCAAAGTATATTTCACATGGACTCATATTAACTGTACTCTGCCAAGTCGTATTCAAAGAAACTCCCACTTGGAAGTAAATCTTCTTAATCCAGTGACGATTTCTGTCTGTCTAAAGTATTGCCAACATATCTCGAACCAATCGAATAGTACGCTCAGCCAATTCATTAGACTGATGTTGGTATGGGGAAGAAAATTCTCACTGAATTCCAAATTTTTGACACATTTGTTTCAATTTGGAACCTTCAAATTTTTTACCCCTGTCTGAAAAGAAGGATTTGGGTTTCCCATACCGATATATCCAACCATTTAGAATCGCTCTGTAGTTATTGTATCCTCTGCTTGACTTCTAAAGGCAACTAGAACGACGACTTTGCTGAACCTGTCAATTAATACTAACATGTATTTTTTTTCAGTTTTGATACTTTTATGTAAGCAATGTTTATGACCACTTGTTCAGTTAGTTTAAAATCTTCTCGAGGTAAAAGTGTTTCTTTTTTTAGGTGTCGTTGTAACTTTTCTCCTCATACAAACTTCGAATTTTTGAGATATTATCCTTATTGATTCATTCATTTTTGGCCAAAAATAAATTTCTTTCATGTATTCATGAAGCTTTTTGAGTCCAAAGTGATATATTTCATGGTTAATATGCTCAACTACTTATCATTTACCAGCTTCGGGAACTACTAAACGTTTACTGTTTCCATTATTGAAACATGATAGACCATTTTCAATTACAATCTAGTCTAAAAATGACCATAACGGATTTTGTTGAACGTCCAGTGTTGGCGACATGTTTAATTCTAACGATTTTATGATATTTCTTATATCTTAATCGGTTTTCTGTATTTTTGAAATATCCAAAACATCTGCTACATTTAGTGCATTTAAATACATAACTTTGCTTTTATTAGCCTTTGCTCCAATATGCTTCGTAAGACACTTGCACATCGTAATTCTGCTATTCGTTAAATTCCATCTGAATTTGAATGATCAGATTCCTTCCTGAATAACAATTCAAAATTAAAAGCGGATAAATCTTCCAACTAAGTCTGAAATTGTGGATTGATGAGTTTACTTGCCACATTCATAAAAAACAAGTGTTTTATGATCAGTACGAGCTATGAATTTTCTACCGTATAAATAATTTTTGAAGTGTAACATCAAATCTCTAACTGCCAATCGTTCTTTTCTTGTCACAAAATAGCCTTTCTATGGTCACTCAAAGTTCGAGATCCATACGCAATAACTTGTTCTAAACCATACTTCTACCTTTGACTTAATACACATCTAATTGCTGAAAGACTTGCATCTGTATCCAGAATCATTCCACTATCCATATCTGGAAAACATAATACTGGAGTTGTCGAAAGCCATTGTTTTAGTTCTTTGAAACTGGTTTCGCATTCATCAGACAAATAATATTTATCCTTTGAGGAGCAAGCCGCATATAACGGAGCTGCAATCTGAGCAAAGTTCTTTATAAAACGCCTGTAATAGTTAGCCAAACCGTGAAACGATCATAATTGAGTTACACACCCCGATATTGGTGCCTAAATAATTGATTTAATCTTTTCCTCGTTTGTCTCAACGCCTCTTTTGCTTACTACGTGTCCTAAGAATTGAACTTCTGTTTCTTTTATCTTGTACTTTTTGGATTTATCTTGTGACCTGTCTCACATATTCATCTAAAACCTTCTTCAAGTCTGTTTTCGTGTTCTGTTTCTGATGTTCCACAGACTAGTTTATCATCCAAGTATACTAATACACCTTTATAAACGATATTACGAAAAATCTCATGCATTAATGCTTGGAACGTTGCAGGACTGCACGTAATCCAAAGGGTAGTCTATTGAAGCAATATTCCCTAAGTTTTGTTCTGAACGCTGTCTTCAACTTGAAATTTTCTGTCAGTGCCACCTGATAATAAGCATTCCCTAAATCAATCGAAAAGAACACAGCAGAACCACCCAATGCACCTAATAATCCATAAATATCCGGAACTGGAAATGTAAATTTCTCAGTAATAGAGTTTAGTCCTCGTAAGTCTAAGCACATTCGAATTTTTCTATCTGTTTTGGAATAATCACCAGTGGAGAATTTCAAGGACATTGACACGGCTTTCTGATATCTTTTTCTAACAATTTTTGTATTAGGTCTTCAACGTCTTTCTCTAAATGTATCAGAAGTCGTCTTTGATTTACTGCAATCGGCGTTCTGTCGTCTTTATAAGATGTTTTAAAATCTTTGTATGACCTAAATCAAATGATGACATCATAAAAATCTTACCATACCTTTGGATCATTCGACTAATATTCTTGGTATGCGAAAAACATTCTAGGATTTTAGGATAGATTTCTAGGATAGACTTCTTGTTATCAATTTGTTCCATTTTATTTTCTGTTTCAATAATAAAAACTTCTTTCAATCCCATTTCAAATTTCTGCATCGTATCAATTCCTCCAATAAAAGCTGGTACGAGGCTTTTGACGATTTAATCTCGATCAATGCATTTTTTGAATTCCATGATATTTTCACTTTACATTTCAATACACATTTTATCTGTAGATGAGAAAACACCCATTAATCTTACATTCGATGAAAAAGTTTTGGAGATCCAATCCTCTTCCAACACGCAACATCCATTACTGAAATTGATGCTCCAGAATCCCACAACATTTTTTTCAACCTTATTACATTTCAACATACTCCACAATCTTTCATCTAACTTCTAATATATCGTCTTCTCCATCTTCTGATTTATATCTCTAGAGTTTATATCCTTTACTGACTCAACTCGACCGAGGATATAAGCAAAGTCGGCTAGCTTGCATTTTTTGATTCATTCTCCATGACTTTTTCATAATCTTCCATTTCAAAAGAAATCTCACCGTCTTCATAGACTTTTAAATTACCTTCTTCCTAATGAATACATAACACTGGCTTGGATGTACGTCTGTTCTCATTTACTGATGGACAATCACGAAATCTGTCACCTTCTTTACCGCAAATCAAACAGCAGCCATCTAATGGACAATCTTTTCTTCGAGATGCAGTTTTTCCACAGCATAAAATGTTCCTTGTTTGAGGGGTTCATATTCAATTGGCGGTTTACCCCACAACTTGTAACAAGATCTCTTTACTTTTGTTTTCATCGATTCAGTTGAAAATTTCACTTCTTCCTTTGACTTTTCATATTGACCTCTTTGTGTTCCATTCCTCACATCTCGCTTGACATAAGACGCATATGATTTTCATAACCAGGATTCAAAATTGGCCTGGTATCTCTTTTAAATGGTTGTTTTTACTACTGTCGCATATGTTGAACGATGTTGTTTTATTGCGGCAACCAGTTGGTTTGATGTTAAACTTTCCAAAGCTCTTGCCAATTTTCGATGTCTTTCATTCGGCATCTTTGGCTCCAAGATAAGAATTTCTTTTAATTTCGAATTTTGTAATTCTTGAAATAATTTCTTCTTTTGAGAACTGACTCTCAAATACTTCCTGCACCAGTTTTTTCACTCGAAGTGCGAAACACTGGTACCGTTAATTCGGTCTTTGAGCTGAATCACAAAGATCTCTTACTTTATCAATTATGCTCCTTGGTTTTGATGAAATCTGGTAAAACCCCTCTGGAAGTGCGTTGTTTGACAGGTCTTTATTGTGACCACAATATTCCTACCATAAAACTTTAGAGTCACCTTTAAGCAGCATATCGAAGGTAAATGATATATCCATTTGATTGAATATGCGAAATCATTTGTTTCTTCAATCCATTTCTTCGGATCTTGATCCTGTTCGTCGAAAAAAGAACTTTCAGCACCAAAATTTCTTGCTGTGATTGAGGAATATATATATATATATATATATATAT
>MQRK01213879.1:3393-14630 GCA_001938485.1 Girardia tigrina | reverse complement strand
TATGGTTATAAGGTGGCACCTTAGTAGATTTTAAAAGACAAATTTTTAGCCCGAAATCACCTTAGTAAGCAGTGGAACCTTAGTTAAAAGTGGCACCTTAGTAAAACGAAACAAAAATCCAAAAAAAATTTACATCCAGTCACAAGATTTATTTATCAATTCAAATTTTATACATCAATATTGTGTTACTTAAATAAGGATAAATTTCTGAACAAATTAAAAAATTTGTCCGGCAAATGTTGGAGCAATATTTTTAAAAAATCAACTGTTTTAAAAATTAATTATTTAAGCTTATTAAATTTTCAAATCGCTGTAATGTTTAAAAAATTACCTGTTTTTAAAATCGCATTTTTATCAAATAAACTTTCATTAACTTATTTCTGAGAATTTACTTTTTAAAATTAATTAGAGTTATTTTTAATTAAACTGGGAGTCCTATTTTTTATTGATTAATTTTATTTGCCGTTAATTTTGTTCCATTTTCATTGCATTTGGCAACAACATGCTTAATTGTAACAGTCAATTTCTTTGAAATTTTTGACTTGGCACCACGCTTCTTTGAATGATTTTTAAATTAGTTGTGATTAGTTATTAATGTTTGTGGGATAGTGGAGCCGGTGTTTCAGTTATTAGTGAGAAGGTTTGGTTGGAAATCGGACAACGCAGATTAGAAAAGAGTTCAATTATACTAAATGGAGTATTTTCAGAAGGCGATAAGTGTTTGGGAAAAATGACAGTTAGGTTGAATAGAAAAAAGAGTGTCATGCGGTAGATTTTTTAGTGGTGAAGGCAATCCAACCGGTAGTTGGTGGAGGTGTTAATGTGATGCATAAATTTGGAATCAAACTTGAAAAAACTATCAAGACGTCAGTTGTGATGATGGAGAAAAATATGAAGCTGCAAGAGCAAAACAAACTACTGGAATACCTCGTGAAATGATATGATGATATTTTCATGAAACATGATTACGATTTGTGATTTACGGATATTGTGATTCATAAAATTGAAACAGAAGGTAAACCGATTTTTCTGAATCCAAGAAGGCAATCCATTCATTTAGAAAGTCAAATCGAAGGATTTTTGAAGGGATTAGAAAAGGCAGAAATAATTCGGAAATGTAAAAGTGAATGGAACTCATTATGTACAAAAAAGATGGAGATATTCGAATTTGTTTAGATTTTTGAAAATTGAATAATGTGTCAAAGAAAGTTTCCTTTCCAATGCCAGACAGCCAAATGTTAATAAATACTCTTGTTGGCTTCAAAATTATTTCCAGTATGGATTTAGGCAAAGCATACCATCAAGTAACATTGGATAAAAGTTCTCAAGAAAAAACTGCGTTTTGCACAAGAACACAACAGTATTGTTTTAACCATGTACTGTTTGACTTTCAACAGCATCCGGAACGTTTCAGAGAATAATGAATTCATTATTTGAGGATTTGCTATTCTCTGGAGTAGTAAGATACCTAGATGATGTCTTAATTTACTCAAAATCAATGGAGGATCATGTAAGACTATTGGAGGAAGTGTTGAGTAAACTGAGGAAAGTAGGTTTAAAATTCAATAAAGGGAAATGCAAATTCTGATTAGGGGAGTTGGTATTTCTTAGGCATAATATTAACAACGAAGGTATCTCAACAAATAAATTAAAAGTGGCAGAAATTCAAAATTTTCCGATTCCGCAGAGTACCCGAAATTTACGAGCATTTTTAGGTCTGTGTAACTACTATCGACGGTTTATCAAGAATTACGCAGAATTAGCAGCACCTTTGTACAGTGCATGTAGTGGAAAATGTAAAGAAATATTTTGGTGAGACGAGTGCCACAGAAGTTTTAATGAGTTGAAGCAAAAGCTATGTGGTGGACCAATATTGGCATATGTGAAACTGAATAATAATTTTATCTTAGATACAGATGCATCATTCGGATCTATATGAGCAGTATTAAGTCAGATATCAGAAGAGAAAGAAGTAGTAATCGCGTATGCATCAAGTACTTTAACCACACATGAAAAAGGGTACTGAATGTCAAGAAAAGAACTATAAGCTTTACAAGAGTTCATGTTACATTTTAAGTAATATTTATATGTCAAGCGATTAACAGAGAGAACTGATCATAAAGCACTGGTATATAGGAAGAGTATTTCCAAACCAATAAATCCTCAATTCCAGACATAATTAGCAAACATGGTGGATTTTCACTTTAATTTGAAATATAGAAAAGGTGACGAACATGGAAAAGCACATGGATTATCAGGGCATTATGACGACGGCTGTGCACAATGTGAAACAAAACACGAAGAACCAAAATCAACAAAAGCAAAAGTTAAACACATCAATAGTGTGGTGATTTAGTCTACAATTCAATGGATAAAAGACGAACAAGAAAATTGCTCATTGTTGAACCATTTGAAACAAGTACAGGAGATGGCATAAGGTGAAAAGAATGAAATCACAATGGAGTTATGAAAACTAGAAGACCAATTAGTTTATCAGAATGGGTTATGGGGTAGGCAATAAGGAAATTGTGTGTTACCATTGGTTCCGAAACAAATTAGAAGAGATTTCATCAGGAAAATACACAGAGATTTATGTCATGTAAGTAACAAAAAAGACAAAAAAAGTATATCCAAAATCATTTTATGCTACCAGATTTAGCGAAAGAAATACAAATCGTTATAAGAGAATGTCAGGAATGTATACACAGACAAATTCCAAGCGAACAAACAAAACAGAAGTTGATTCCAATAAGAAGTGATGCGTTTTTAGAGCAAGTCGTGCTGGATATCGCATATGTGGGTGACAAGAATAGCATGTACCTATATCTATTGGTCATGGTGGACCAGTTTTCGAAATCGGTCTCTTTGATAGAGATTAGAACTCAAAACGAAGACACCATAGTTTAATGCGTGTTGATAGAATGGATATATAGATATGGGAAGCCAAAAACAATATTAAAAGACAATGGAAAATGTTTTACTGGCGGAAAATTTAAAGATTTCTGTAGGAGATATGGAATCGAACAAAGATTTAGTAGCCCATTTCAACATCAATCAAATGTGCTAGCAGAAAGAACTATTCAAACAGTTAGAGACATGATAGTAACAAGCAGAGGAGACACAGATAAACGATCATGGTGGCAAATTGTTCCTAAGATAGAATTCTGTCTAAATGCAACAGTCTAGAGTACGACCGGATATTCGCCTTTCGAAGTTGTGTTTTGTAGAAAAATAAACTTACATGCTGCCGCAGGAATAGGTAAAACTGAAGAGAGCAACGTAATCAAGATGAAGGTAAGAAAAAATTTAGAGAAAGCGGCAAGACGTACGAAAAATTGGGAGAGAGAAAAGAGAACACATCGACATTTCGAGGATGGTCAGAAAGTCTTTGTAAAAATAGATCCTACAAAACAGAGATGACATTTTCCCATTCGATGGACCATATTAAATTTTAGCCACATCAATTGGAAATACAGAATCTGAAAGATGGAAGCACATAATTCATTGAAGAATTGAGTGGATTAAGAAAGTTAAAAACGAATTATAAAAGTGGGGAAAGTTGTGATTAGTTATTAATTTGTTTAAGTATTCTAAAAAGATTGTAAATATTAAATATATTCTACTTGTTGATATTATGACTTCTGAATTGAAACCTGCAGATTTAACTAAATTCATATGATACTTAATTTTGAATTGAACTAATGCTCATATTCATATTTAGACTAATTTCTTTCAGTTTATAACCCATATCCGTTTATTAAATGCAATTTTCCTCTTATCTTCACTAATCATTCCTGAAACATTAAAAATTATTAAAAATTAGTACCCACTTAAATATTTGAATATCGTTGAATTGTTAATATTATTAAAATAAACACTTATTTGGTTAGAAAGAAATATTTAATTATTTTAATTTTTATGCATTAATATAATGACGATTTTTTACTTTAAGGCTTGTTTTAATTATAATTTACTTCATTAAAAATTCAAATTAGTAAAAAATAGGACCCCACTATATGATTCTTTTCAAGAACTTTTGATTTTAGATATTTGCTAATTTTAAATATTCAAAAATTTATGCGTTTGTCAAATCCTCACAACCGGCTTAACTACAAATTTGTTATGACGCTGATTACAGGATGGTCCAGAATTAAAGCAACTCAATATATTGATGGTAACGCAAAAACTTGTTATGATACTGACAAAAATTGATTAAATTAAAAAAGAATTGAAAAACGATGGTATATTTATTTTAAAAGTCAAAGTTGCCATTTTAAGAGCAATATAAATATAAACATCAATAACTTCAAAATTTTGTGAACTCGTTTTTATAATCATTGGGAGAGGGTTAACTGTAAAGCATTATAGATCAGATCTTTAGATCCTAAGATTAATGTCCAACCGGGTGTCTGGACAACGTTGTTGAGTGTGTTTAGGTAATATAATTACTCAACTGTTTGCATATTTAAATAAATTTAAATTCATATTTTCTTGATGAACTGGCGATGACGGTTATACCGTCTTAATTAATTGTCGATAAAAATAACAATTAGTCCATAAAATGGCGACTTTTTAATTTTAAATTAACAAAATTTTTTAGGAATCAAACACAAATAACATTTAAACTTCAAAGTGTGAATCATCAACATTCATACAGACTTTAAGACTTTTAGGGAATGCGTTGACCTAAAAAGGCTTCATCGAGCTCGTCCCAGGCTTTCAAAAAAGGGATTTCTTCAATTAGTTTGCATTTTTGTTCTATTTTGAACAGACTTTAGCTTCCAGAACGGACCACACAGAATAATCAAGGTGATTTAAATCCGGGGATCTTGGTGGCCACTCAGAGAACATAATAAAATCAGGCATGTTTTGCGGACACTAAGTTTGCACTTTTCGAGCAATATGAGCTGGTATGCCATCTTGAGGAAGTTGATTCTTCAAAATATCTAGATAGACATCTTGGTTAATGCAATCTTTCCATCTGAGTTATCGCAAAAATTAAATAATTAACTTTCATTGTATAGGGTGTGGTAACAAGAGCGCTAGATTTAATTTTCGTACCAAGTACTTTAATTTTTTTTAATTAAGCAAACATTTTTATTTAAACATAAAGAAAAACAATTATGATTAAACGTGAAATACAACATCATGCAGCTGATCACCACAAATCTCTGACACTCGTATTACAAAATGACGGAAAAATTAAATCCGGCACTCTTGTTGGACACCCTATATAAATTTATTGGATTAAACTAAGGTTTTTAACGCCATTTTTGGTGTACATTTACAATGTACACCCAACTTTCGTAGATCTACACCCAAAAATTTAGCTATTTATTCATTAAAAATACACACACTGCTATTCTACACACTCTATCCCTCTCGCACATACACGCTCCTACATAGGGTCATTTATAATTGTATACTTATTTAATAAGTATAAGACATTCTTTTCTTCTTAACCCTTTAAATTCAGTATGCATGTGTGATATAACATTTTTTGAGTAAAAATAAATGTTATACTGTACACCTACATTTTCTTTTGTCACAGCCAGCTGTAAACCTTAAAAAAACCCTGATTAAACTAAAAATAATATTTTTTAAATTATACATAACAGAAATTAAAAAAAACATTACACCACGATAATAATTTTTTGCTCAATTTTAGGTTATAAACAACATAGATGATCTTTTTGCTAGGGAAGAACTTAGTGCTGCTCCAGATATCGGTTGGCCGGATTGTTTTAATTCTGGTGTATTTGTGTTCAAACCGAATTCCGATACATATCAAAAACTTTTGTTATTTGCATTAGAAAATAGAAGTTTTGATGGTGCAGATCAAGTGAGTTGATCGAAATTTTTACGATTGTAAAACATTAAAATGTTCAAAGTAATTTTAAAATGTTGTATAATTATTTAATGCTAAACATATTTCTTTCATATTTATAACTTTTAAAATAATATTGAATATTTTTTTCAAAAAAGTTATTTACAGAGTTGCACAAATTAATCCGTCAGTACATTTTTTCATGTTATTTAACTTTGTACAAAATTTACCTAACCAACCTTTCTTAAAATGTTACGTGTCACTTAGTTAAGCATTGATTAAATTTATCGATAAATATTTCTTAAAAAATAAAAATTCAAATATTTATGTAACATCATAGGGGAGGGTTGCGATCCTGGCTTCGATCGATCTCCCGATCACATAATCGCGCTTGGGTTCGTCAACGGCGGATTGAATGACATCCTCAAGCCTTCGTAGTTCAGCAGTCTCTCAATGGTCGGATTACCGTATGGTGACCGACCCGTATTGGTCGAATCAGGCCGATGCAGTCCCGAATAGTAGTATTCCTCATCAAGGCTCGATGAGCTCCCAAACATTGGCGGTCTGTTTTTGGAATCATTGACTACGTGCAGTACGTAACGCATCGAGGGAACCGGTATCAGTCTTCGTGATCGATCGTGAAGTATCGCGAAAACGACCCGACGAGTTAATGTCAGAAGACGAATCTAACCACCCGTCAACACAGCATCGTTCGCACTGCGACTCGTGAATGAAGTAAAAACAACATTACTGATGACTAGGATGACCTTAGAACTGACTTAAAAATATATTTCTAGATTTTATTATCATAGATTTTTGACCTAATTTTTTTAATATAAAAGATTTTACTATAAAACAGAGTTAATACAAAACACCTTATTTTAACAACTTTAAGATAGAAAAAAGAGTAAATCCAAAACAAAATTATTTCTACTAATCACAAGAAGTATTAATAGATGATATTAATCTTCCTTGTTTTTAATGTATGCTAAACGCTAATAGTGAACTGAATTTGATGGAATAAAATTTCTGTCTTTCCATAAAAAAATCAGCGCTCAACATCAGTCGAAGTTGGTTGACAGTTAAGCCTCAACGAATAAGTGCTGGGAGAAATATCTTGTCGTTCGTCCTTTTCTAAACGTTTTGCTATGTAACCAGATACATTGAATCGATAATCTTGAAAAGATACCGTACTTAAATCATTGTACGCTGCTCTTATAGTATACGAGCTGCTTTGGGTCACTTCAACATAGTTTAATGAAATTACCAATAATTGTAAACATTTGCTTAGACCATAATCCTGACTGTGTAGTAACGTATTGTAGATTAAGTTGACGCTAAGTAGAAATCGATGACTCTCAACTTGAAAATGTCTGTCAAATTTAACATTACATTCACATAAGCAAATGTGAGCCAGTAAATTCTTAGGGAAATTCGGCTTTTAGATAGCGTAATTTAAATTTACCACTTTCTTTAATCTTGGACATTTTGAAACAGGTTCTATTAGTAAATTGTAAAACAAAAAAATGATAAATTTAAGCAATTTAATTTTAACCCGGCACGACCTATTGTGTCACTGATGACACATCAATCAATGATTTTTAAAAATTATTTTTTAATTTTTTTACGGATTAGTACAGTAACTTTTGAATTAAAACACTAATCAATAATTTAATGGAAAATAAGTTTTATTTGTATTTATGAGTTTGTTTAAATGTGCAGCAGCATTTTAAAATTTACGTTTCAAAGGAAATCTCATTTTCATCTACTGTCTCTGGTAAGATTAAAATTCTATGACTATTTTATGGATTAAAACATGGCATATAATTAAGGCTGTAAACTTTTCGCGGTAATCGCAAATTTCACGAATTTCGGCATCTACCGCGAATTTCTCAATCATGCCGCGAATTCTGCGATTTTTTTTCTCAGACCAGTCTGATTTTTAGATGGACGGATTATTGTTGATTTCCATAGATTTATTATTGGCTCGGGTTTAGTTGGCACCCCGGAATGTTTTGGAATAATTTGAGAAATATGACCGATATTGATACTTGTTATAGTCAAATTTCCTTTAAAATAATATTCCTAATGAAAGAAAAATGAAATTGAAAATTATTAAAATTTTCGACTATGTGAGGAATATTTTAAATTGTTTGAATGTGTAAATGTATGGATGCTGTATGTAGATTTAAGTATGTTGAATTTAGAATGGTGATTCTCCCACCCTGATGGAAATTGGTATTTTTTATTAAGTTTAAAGTGATTGACTATTCGAACATAATTAAAATAATCATTTTTAAAGTTCATATCTTTAATTTCAGAGTTAAAATTAAGTTTAATAATTTTTAATAAAATTTAAATTAAATGCATTTTTAATAATTTGATGTCATTTTTATTATTTTGGGATTTATTAAAAAATGGTAAAAATTAATATTTTTAATTAATAATTTTTAGAGGTTAAATATTTTAAAAAATAATTTAGAAAAATTGTTCGAATAATCATGATTAAAAACAGAAATAAGAAAACCGATTAAAACGATGACAAACGATGAAAGACCTTCTGAGAGTCTTAATGACTCTAAATGTAATTGCAATAAAGATTTAAACGAGACTTGTTTAAATGTTCTTAATAAACTATATATTTATTTATAATGAATATTTTTTACAGATTCTTTAATATTCCATTTGGTATTCAATTTATCATTAATATTATCAAACATCTTTTGAAATTAGATATCAGTTTTTAATCATTTTCATTATATAATAATTTTTCTTTTACATAATTTATTAATATTTCATTTCTATTAATTTTAATGAAAATTTGTTTAAATTTTCATCAAGGTCACATTTCGTATTTAAATTTTACGTTTTTAATTTATATTTTGCCATGTTTTACGTAAATGGATAAAAGAAAGATTGGTGGTACGGCAAAAAGTAAAACTGCCGTGTTGGTGACATCAAAAGTGCGGGCAAGACAGTTCAAGCCTGAACGTTTTATAAAACTGGTGATTTGCTGTTCTGTAGTACTTGCAATGTGCCCGTTCATTTTATTCGGAAGGACAGCTGTACGAAGCATCTGGACTGTAATGTTCACAAACGGAAGGCAGCAAATGTAAAAAGTGAGAAGTCACATGAAGCAAAGAAACAGAAACTGCAGGCCAGTATATTTGAAGTTTTTACGAAGCAAACCGCACAAAAGCAGCTTCGACAGCTAGAAATAATGCGCCTGGTGGAAGTTTTCAGTAGTGTCAATGTGCCACTTCATGTTCTTGATGACGCGAACTTAAGTTATGTACTTGGAAACGAACCTGAAGGGTATCGTAGTTATTCTTAATGCACATCAACTGAGGCAGAAATATTTGGTAGAAGTATTCGAAGCACATATCGAAAGACTGAAAGATATGCTGAGAGACGTGAAATCTGTTGCTGTTGTTTCGAAGATTTCGCAAAGAAATTTGAAATGTTGGTATTACAAATATGATACAAATCAAAAGAAAGGCCATAAAAAACCTTACAAGGGAAGGATCAGTAAAAACAGAGGAAAAGATGACAGGTTCCTACACGTAATGTACATAACTGAGCCGAAAAAGGTTGTTGAAATGATTCTATCTGATAGCAAAGTAACAACTTGTCCTACTAATGAAAACATCGAAGCTTATGAACAGACAAAAACACCTGCACCTCCAAAGACTGAGTGCCCGCACATAGAGAAAGGACCAGAATTTGGATTCAAGAAAATAACAGAAGCCGATATCCTGTCTGTGCTGGCCAAAGTGAAAAAGTCTAGTCCAGGGAAATCTAACATCACATACAAAGATATTGAGTATTGTGATCCCGGAGGTGACATCCTGGCCAAACGTTGAAAAAATCATGGAAAATAATGAAATACCAACGAACTGTGGGGAATTCATAACAATGCTAATTCCTAAACCTGGAAAAGAAGGCAAGTATGGCGAGGTCTCGACATGGAGACCAATTGCCCTATTGAAGTGTATCTACAAGATATTTGCATCATATCTTACGGTGCAATTGGAAAAATGGTTAATGGACAACGATCTCATTTTCCCACTCCAGTAAAGTACCGGTACGTCTGATGGATGAGCAGAGCACAATAATGTGCAGAGAATTATCCTTGAAGAACTTGAAGAAATTCACGTCGCATTCCTGGACCTAACTGGTGCATTCAGGTGAATGCCCATCGACCACGTGATCGAGGTACTACGAAGAAAGGGGATGAATGCCAAATCCTGCAATCTGATAAAGACGATTTACTCCAACAATACATCGGAATACTCTTGCAATGGACAATCAATTCCGGCAATACCCATCAACAGAAGTGTCCGGCGATGGGTGCCCACTGCCCATGTTGCTATTCAACATTGGTATTGACCCAATTCTTGCAGAGATTCACAAGAATGAAGATTCCGGCATCAAAATCGAACAATATAAAATCTCCTGTCTTGCTTATGCTGATGACATCGCTCTAATCTCAAACACTAATGAAGGTCTACAAGACATGGTCAACGAGGCACTCAAATGGGCAACTTGAACCTCAATGACATTTAATCCATCTATATCGGGATACCTACAGATAACAAAAGAGTACAACCTAATTTATAGAAATGGAGAAGAAATCCAAAAAGTGGATGATGAAAAAAGCTACCGATACTTGGGAGTAGATTTCACTAGAAAGACTAAAGGCTCACGACGGATCTATTCAAGGGCATCATCAGAGACATGAAAAAATTGTTGTCTCATCATTGGATCCCTGGCAGAAATTTGATGCTTACAAGGTCTTCATCAATTCTCGGTTGATCTTCTCGTTTAGAAACTACAACATTACGAACAGAGAGCTGTCAGATTACGGACACCATGATATAATCGACAAAGCCTTCCCAGTTGGATTGGACAAAGAAATGCTCAAAATCGTCAAACCAATATGCGGACTGCACTCGACTGCGTGAAGCGACTACCTTTATATCGGAAGAGAATACGGCGGTCTCGGAGTCATTGAAAAAAGAGACGAATATGCGATGCAGTCGATCATCCAAGCTTTTCGAAATTTGACTGGCGAAGACATGGGTGTTGCAAGATTAATACTACTAAACTTGAACAACACACTAAAGAAACAAAAGAAGAACAAGAAAAAGAAGCATAACCCGGGATCGAACAATAAGCGAAATGATGGACTGGCTTAATGAAGTAGATCGGGAAAACGGCATAGAATCACGGTTGAGTGGAGTGCGAGATAATATCCGATACTTGGCCAAGATTGATCTACATACCCGATTCACCTTCGATCATGATAAAGGTATTTGCCTACAAATACGATCTACCGGATAGAGCCTAACACTGTCATCTGCCGAGAAAAAGACACTTTCGTTCCAGTTCCATAGACTATATCACCACC
>MQRK01213876.1:8069-24836 GCA_001938485.1 Girardia tigrina | reverse complement strand
AATTAATCAAAATTAAGTGTATTTAAGCAGAAAGAGTAAAACTATACTTCTAATATTCTAAAAATTACAAAAACATATAGTGTCAATTTTCGAATTTCACTTGTTTCTACTGTCCGTCAACGTGTTAATAGCAAATAGAAATTAAAAATTCATTGATGAAAATTGATTTAAATTCTTCTAAAATAAACTACTCTTATATAATAAAGAAAACCATTTCTATAATTTCAAAATTGAATATAATAATAATATTGGAGAAGTTGTGACTTTTTCGTTCATTTTGTTACCATTTATATTACCATTTGTAATATTTAAACTCGAATCGACATAAATTTTTGCTTTAATTTTTAAAATTTCTATTGGGTTTTATCCATTGTTTAATAATTCGGCATAACTTCATTGTGAACTTGTTATAAAGTTACTATATCTCACTTTACAAAATAGTGTATTTTCGTAAAAATATTACCGAAACATTAGGATAATCAACTAACGCAAAATTTAAACTTGAAAATGAATTTAATTTTGTTTAAATAATATACACAGTGACATTTTTTTTCCGAAAGAGTGAATTAATCACTTGTTTAAACAAAGAAAATGAATCGTTGAATTTCAGAGGAAATGGCGGTAAGTGTTTATTTTCTAGAAAATTAAAATTTGTTAAACATTCATAAAGGGTTTCGTTTATATATATTATTACTCTTATTGAAGTTTTAAACATAATGTTTACTTTTGTGATTTTTACCAGTGTATTATGCTTTGATATAATATAATAAATAATGGTTCATCTTAGAACTTTTCCCTGTCATAATTTTATTAAAAGCACATTTATTAACTTTATAGATATACATAGTGGAGTACGGATAAGGCAAAACTGTTGGTCAAGTTAATTTAGGACTTTTAAAAACCTTGACTGAGAAAATCGATGTAATCTTTACAAATTTGTTATGGTCAAAATATTTGTATAATGAGAAACCGCTACGTAATTTTAAATGTCAGTAGTAATATTTTCCAGTTTTCGTGATTTGACGGTACTTTTTCGGAACATTTAAAAAGTGGATCTATTGAATTCATTAGTAGAATTGTGTAATCTAAAATGCCATTAACGAATAATTTGAAATCTTCAAGGAGAATAAAAAAATATAAATGGTTTGAAAAATGATTTAAATCCTAAGATTAATTACTATATTATATAACCAAAGAAAAATTGTTATAATTTTTAAATTGAATGTAATAATAAGGTAGGAACATCGTGACTTGACTTGTTCGTTTTGTTACCATTTGTAATATATAAAATCGAATCGACAGGCGACTTATACGAAGTGCTCTATATTCTAAAAAAATTATTTATCCGTTGTTTAATAATTCTACTTAACTTCAATACGAACTTGTTCTAAATTTACCATATCTCATTTTAAAAAGGAGGGTATGTTCGTAAAAATCCACAGAAAGGGAATTAAGAGTACAAAGTATGCTACTTGTTTTTTATCCAACCACCAATTTTTTTAATGAAGTCAAATTTTAGGAAATGATATTTTATGAAAATTTAAATATTAAGACATTAATTATCCTGGTGACCAGAATGTTACAATGTCATCCATGATGGTGTCGAAAGGAACCACGTGTTTTATTTTCATACGATTTCGCCACATGTACTTGTAGAGATAAGAATCAATCATATGACGATGAGTCCCGCTGTGGCGTTTATTTGTTTCCTTTGCAGATTTCCAAGACCTCGATTCTTTGGGTGTAAGCCTCGGAATTAGAATCCACGAAATTTAGGCTGTTATTCACGGTTTAATGAGTGTATGCCATTCCAACTGCAGAAGATATTCGATTGTAAGCGCACCATTGACCTGAAATACTTTTTGTTCCCGGACCAATCCATTACGTAATTGTAGGCATCAGACTAGCAGCACTTCTGACAGTGGCAGCCAACATAAAGCTTTAACCCATGTATCCAAATTATACTAAAAATATTAATTTTAATTAAGAATGTACCAGTTTCATTCTTTGAAAAAATTTTGTAAAATGTGATTGGATTTAGATCCGATATTGGTTTTGTAAAAGTAGATGAAAGTTGAACAATTAAACAAAGAATAATTCCATCCTATATGGTATAGAAGATAAAATGATGTTAAAAATCTATTTAAGCTATTATTGCTATCAATTCTTGAATGAAATGACAATATAAAATCGCAAAGCTTAATTTTATTACGAAATTTTGATACGCAAAACTTTGTTTCTAAAATATATTTAATATTTATGTCGTCGTTTCATTCTCGGTATCATGGTTAAGGTTTTAATAATTAATTTTGTAATTGAAATGTTATTAGTTTTGTCGTGGGCTTGATTGATGATTTATACAAAACTGCCTCTATCGAGTAATTTCCGGTCGCGTCGATTTCAGGATCAGCTAAACGGAATGAATGTGTTCTAAATTTATGAAAAGTCTGTCATAAAAGATAAATGTCAATATGTAACGTCCCGGTAAGGTTTCCAAATGTAGAAAATATTCTATGGTGTATTGCCGGGTCAATTCATTATTGCGATAGGTAACAATAAATCGATCTCCGTCAAAAACAAAGATAAACAACATCGGATATTTATTTAGTAATAATCTCTGTTCATCTGCGATATTGTTCATAACGTAAAGATGTCACTGTTGCTTTCCCTTCATTTTTGGCTCAAAAGTTTAAATTTGAGGTTCCATTTTCATTTTTTTAAGATTTTGTTAAAATTAAATTAATTGCTTTTTCCTGAAATTAGATTTTAAATTTAGCTTCTAGATTTCCGATTAACGGGTTTTAGATTTACAACTGACTAGTTTTAGATTTCGATTTATTTACGATTGAACTTTTTGTTGTAATAAGATGATGAACGCAACAATCGGCTTCTTCGTGGTTTGACTGAATTTACTCCAAATAGAAGGCTGCGACACAGCTATTTCTCAATTCCATCTCCGTCTTCACAGATACTGAAATCCTAAGTATTCTTTCTTTTTAGAAAAAGAGCATGTAATCAAATACAAGAAGACTTCCCAAATCTTTATATTAAAAAAATCTTACATGTTTTTCAGTTGATTAAAAATATTCAATACTTTCGGAAACTGAATATTAATAAGTTATTATTAAGTCACACAATTCACTGATGTCTCAAAACACAGAAGAACGAACTTTATTTAGGAATATTTCTTTGAATATATCCATTGAGATTGCAACCATAACATGTGATGCCTCGTTTTGTGGCCGACTCTCGATTGGGATTACTGATTTTTAAATGTGTGGTTTGGATTGGAATGAGATCGGTCTTGATTCGCACATAATCGACTGAAATACGGGACTCACAACTTATCATTTGAAAAACAAAACAATTTTTTTCTTAAATATGTTCTCAAAATAAAACTTTTTCATTCAAAATATTACAGACAATATTTGACGTCAACACAATCAATCAGAAGATGTATTTTTAGGTATATGTATATTTATTTATATGTCAAAAATTGTCGCAGTTTGAAGAAATTGACTAAAACCAAGAACAATGCATTTATTTTGAATCATGCAACGGCAATTTAATCGTTTTAAGCAAATTGTTTTTATCAGCTTTTTAATTTTCTTAAAAAAATATTAACCAATAAGATTTTTTATTCTTATTTTATCACAGCTTTTCCTCTTTTTCGATATATTTTTTAAATTTGATTTTCTTTGCTGCTTTTATTTTTCGTTAATTTGATTTTCTGTTATTATTGTTGTGGCGCGAAATATGAGACTGATTATTGAATTTTCTATAATTTTCTGCCATTCGTTACTGGATTGCTTTGAAAATTGCTTTTTTTCCGAATTACATTTGCAAATCTCTTTCTCTATTAACTGCAGCGATATCCATCTCTTCTAGAACAAGGCAATTTTAAAGAATCTTTTGTAATCCGTAATGAATTCGGTGAGATCCGGTTCTCCTTTTAAAATTCAACGAATTTGTATTTTATGAAATCACACTTATTTACATTGGAGAATTAATTATTTGAAAGTCTTTGAACTATAAGGTATACAAAATAATAATTTTTTTAAAGCTAGTTTACAGTGTTGAATATAGCTGTGTTGAGATCCTGAAATTAAAATCATACTTATAAAAATCTTTCACCCTTGCATAGTGAGCCCTGTAAGAAAAATAATAAAACAAAATATATAATAATAATAAAACGGAATTTTTTTGTGATGTCTCATCCCTTTCTAGCTTCCAGTTGTTTGAGCTAGCGCTCAGGGACGCGTGGAAGTTATTAGGATTATTATATATTATTTTGGATTAAGGTATCTTACTGTTTGATTTTTTTCAGTTTTCTTTTTTGGCAATTTATCATTCCTCATCACTCTCACTCTCACCCAAGGTGGATTAAACATCGTCAGAACTCTCGAAACACGAGGAATAAAATTTCTTTCACAGTAATCGAACTATGTAATTAATAATTCTAACCTAAATTCATTCTCTTGTTGAAGTGCTCTTCATCTCTTTGCAAAATAAGAATTCGGTCACAAAACTTTCATCTTGACGAATTGAATAAATGCCAGAACCTGAGCTTTTCCACTTATGTCAATGGATTCATCAATTTGAAATGCCCAAAGCTTATTTCCAGGTGTTTCAAAATGTTCGCTAACTTGATCTTGCAAATCAGATGATAATTCTAAAATTCTTCTTGAAATAGTGTTGTCTGACAGAGGTACTGTTTTTATTTTTTCAGCTGCTTCTGGTCCGAGTATCGTTTTGACAATAATAGCAAGTGCTGGCGCGATAATTACTTCAGCTTCTGTATGTGCTTTATTGCGATTAGCAATCAACTGAGCAATCTTGTTACTTGCAATTTGAGCTTTCTGAGGTATCTTCAAAAAGTTTGTCATCTTAAAATATTCCATAGATTTGGTTTTATTTATTGGATGATTTGTTCCCAAAAGTCGCCTCAGTTTATTTGGAACCAACGATACATTTGACAACGTTGTATTGCAAATCAAGCAATAAGGAACTTGGGCATCTTCAGATCCAGATGCAATGAATCCATATTTAACATATTCTTTGCTGAATTTTCGCTTACTTGCTTTTCTTTGACTTGGTGCATTTTCTTGCTCGTCAGTCTTCCTTAAAAACTTATCCATGTCTAAAAAATATTAAAAATCTGTATTTTAATTTTCCTTACTTCAATAAAAATTTCTTCGCAATATAAAACTTGAAATTAAAACAAATTTAATTAAGTAAAATATTATATGATATTTTAAAATTTAAAATGTAATATTTGAAGTTAATATTTAAAATTTAAATAATATTTTTTATTATTTCTCTGAAATCTCGCGACACATTTGCACATTTTTGTGACACAGTACTTTGTCGCGACACACAGTTTAGGAACCACTGTGATAACGAAATTTTACAAAGTTAACCTAAATTGATTTTTAGAAATATAATTAGTAAATAAGTGATAGAAATCATCATTTATCAAATAAATTAGTATTTTATTAGTATTTGCAGAAAAATATTCACGAAATTCTTTATAGGAATCATCAAAATCGTCCTTATTCAAAATCGGTGTTAATTTAACCATTTAACGACTTGTACGGTTTTCGATCGATTTCCGGCCGTCTTTCGACAAAGACGCTGAACCGATAAAATTGTATTGATGCGGGCTATCCAGATTGACCGTGTACTTAAGTAGATTCACTCCAGTTCATGCGCAATTTTGCATTTTAAAATAAAAAAATTTATTTTAAAATTGCGCCTTTTAATTTTTGCATCATTTTTGCAATAAGACAATAATAATTATAATAATACAATCCCTTTTTTTACTTTTTATAGGTCATCGGCCTTCTATTGGCATATTCGGAAACCTTTTGCTTTCCGATTTTTTATTTATATATTTTTCTCTATATCATATTTAATTTTCGAACAAACCGAATAGCGTAATAATTGCGTTCTTTCTAAGTCGACACGGATCTGGTTGTAGGCCTTGGTCAGAACCAGTGACGTAAACATCGTGTATCATTTGAAACGTTGGAGAATGTCCGACATCAGGGACAATGCGTGAGCTTCGAACACCATGATCTTGTTGACACCCATGTAATCTCCAAAAATTCTAAGCGATTCATCCTTTATAATGAGGTTTTGTAAAGGATGATGAACGGTTTATTACACCAGATTCCTCGAGGTCTCTGAATTCCTTTTCGAATAAATGTCTTCTGTCTTGAGTCAGTTCAGCGCTGTCAAACACAGGTCGTAATACAATTAGGTCTCAACGGGAGTTCGATCTGTTCCTATCCTCAGGGAATCGACTCCCGAAGTGAGGTTGTTCCTGGGTGCATCATCTCAATTTCTGTCATCACCTATATGAATGGGGATGGTTTAAAGTTCCCGATGAAAAAGATTCTTGTGCGGCTGTAATCTTGAATGTCGCTATCTGGGCATATATTCGTGGTTTTTAGCTATTGTCATCCTACACAGGTAGTATGTGGTCGAAAGTTACAGTGGTGCGGGAAACTATATCGTATTAGAACTGTTATGCTGGTCTGTTGGTTGGTCGTGAACTGGAATCGAGTATTCTAGAAGGTGGTAACGAGGGACGGGTCCTGCAACATGACGGTGTTCAGAAAACCGGCTTTCAATGTCTATCGAGAGGTAACATATGGGCCTCCATCTAGCCCTCTCGAGACTTACCGTAGTCCGACAACAAGAATAGCCTTTACTTTTACATCAGTTCGACTCAGTACTGATCCCATATTTATCTTTTTATCATAAAAATGCAGGATATGAACAACAAGAGTTCGAAAATTCGTTTATTTATTTTCTACTGTTTTATGTTTTTTATTCACTTCCGATTTTTTAGTTCAATGAAAAATTGTGTCCGACATTTTTTATAGGGTTTTTCAATCAATTTTCCAATACTTGGAATCAATTTTAAAACGAAAATTATGTAAACGTCTTTTTTAATTTTCTTGCAATCAAACTTTTTAATTTATCCAATCTTTATAATCAATTTTCCAATGATCTAATTTTAGTCAATAAAATCAATAAAAATTAATAAATCAATAAAATTTCATAAAATCAAAATTGTTTTTCGATTTTTTTATACATAAAAATTATAATAGAAGGAATTGCAAAATTAATAAACTCAATTACATCATTAACATCTATAACTTCAATAAAATTAAATAAATCGATAAAATCAATAACAACAGAAATGACAATACAAAGTATATAGAATATGTATAATCAAGAAAAAAAGTTTATTTAAGAATGTCCAGAAAAGTGAAGTGTACCACTCGCTGGATGGATACACCCCATATATTCTCAGTGTTCTCCTTAATCAACCGCAAGAGTACAGGCAAACAACAGTAATTAGCGGATTCGGATGGCTCACGATAATTTTTATCTAGGCTGCCATCACACCTATCTGACCACACAGTTGGAAGAGTTCTCAGGAGCTCAATTCCGTGTAATAATCAAATAAAGTCCAACGCATGGGACAAATAACAAATCCTTCAAAATCCGACGATAATTTATAATATAATAATATGCAAAATCTCTGATATATTATTTTTTTTACGAAATAAACTTTTGATTTTGTTAGAACACTGGGTTAGAAAGAGGTTTATCTCCTTAACCGACACTGAACTAACAAAGAATATTTTATAAAATAAAACCTCAAATTTTTATGAGTAATTTATAAATATTACGTTAACTTAATTCAAATCAAATCTGATTATGTAATCGAACCTTTAATCAAATCAGAATTAGTTCATTTATTTCGTTAAATAATTCCCTTTTTAAATGACAACACAAATAAGACTAATTTTCTTTTTATAAAATAAATTGAAATATATACACAATAACAAGGAATTTGTTAGCAAAATATAAAATATAACCTGCGTGTGTAATGTAGGATATTTGAGGACCGAGAGGCACCGTTCAGTAGTCTTAATTTTATTTTAGAATTATAGGTAGCGATTATTATTTAATATAGTAGATATTAACCCATTAATGGCGGGTATGTAATTGCATTATGAGATTATAATGAAATTTTGTTATTTTGATAACTTGGATAACTTATGTTAGCAGACGAAATTTCGTTTGAAACGAATATTATGAAGTACACATTTTACTATGGCGTCATATGATGCCACCCGCCGGTCGTAATACCAAAAAAAACAACACATACACTGTGATATGGGATAAAGCATGGTAAACATAATGGTGTAGTGCACTTGATACAGTATGTACGTGGTATGCTAGAGAATCCAGCTTGCTGGCTGCGCCTTTGAGCTTCACGAACAGCAACGAGATGGCCTACATTGTCGAATCGTAGATTGCTTTAGGGTAGTGGAATTGGACATAGAAGACGGGAATCTGATTTGCGAATGGTAAAAAACAGATTATGTGAACATGTATATCAAAACCCAGATAACATTGAAACTTACTGGCAGCATTCATTAAATATCTACGCACAATTTCGCCTCGAAATTCAAACTGCGAGACTGTTTGGAAATATGGAACGATACACCACCCAACTGTTGACTATCGATGTGTCAATGGCATAGGAAAAAAGTGGCCAGTACCATTTTTTGAATGTATAAAAATCCTACAAATGAAGAAATAAAAATATAATAACATGATATAATAAAAATATGCTTTCACCATACTGATATGTTGAAACATTCTGATCGTAGAGATCAACACCACCCACTGATTTATTATACATCTCCACAAGATAAGGCTGATTCAAAGTGACTTGTACAGGACCTGATCTTCGTTTGATCTTGCTCATTGGAACAGCAGAGGAACTATTAGTCGCAAAGGTGACAGTCGAATTGTCAAACCACTTTACCAAAAACACCTTAAATGGATAAAATCGGCAGTTATGAGAGCCCCGTCCAGTTTTCTTTAAGTCCTTGTCTGTTTTCAAGGGAGCCTGCTTTGTCCTGTTTGATCGATTTGTACCTGTACAACGGATACCATTATCTGCCAAATCCACCATTAGGTCAATTGAAGTAAAAAAATTGTCAAAAAAGACAAAATACGAGTTTGCATCATCGATACATGGCATCAGAAGTGACTTTACAACGTGGCTTCTCAGAGATGTTTCATATGGCCGTGGATTAGCAGGGTACTTGCCAGTGTATAAATCAGAGCGCTAGCAATACCCCGAAATGCCAGCCAAAATCCATTTCTTAAAACCGAACCGTATTGGCTTCCACGAACAAATTGTTACGGAACCATGGTCTCATCTACAGAATGATTGATCAAAAAGTCCCCACTGCATGAAATTATTGTTAAGGATATTTAGCAGAGGTCTTATTTTGAAGGCTTTATCATGGGATAGAATCTTGAAGTTATTGACAAGATGATGATACCTGTAAGGAAATAGCCAATAGACATTATATACCTTTATATAGAATAGAATACCAATAGAATACCTTTTAATGATTTTAAACCGATCACGTGACATTGTATTTCGCACCATATCGACACCCAAATCAGGAAATGCACACCAATAGAGTTCTTGCTGTGGCAGACAATGATAACCAGAGAGTAACAAAATGGCTATGAAGGTGCGAATCTCATCAGTATCAACAACAAATGTATCATCATTTTTGTCCTGAGCAGCATAGCGATTGGTTTCTTTGACAATGAGACTGATGACATTATGATCAAAAATCTTTTCAAAGATTACTAGTTGATCAAGTCCAGAAATTGATGCCTCGCGCAGTTTGAGATTAGGAGTAGCGCGCTCAGCCATGGGTTGTTGGAATTTGGAATATGTTGGGGCTTCTTCCCTTCGCCAACGTCTAGTAATGGGACCACCCTCATCATTAAGAGATTTTTCGCCTACATCCATTTGCTCAACAGTACCAGGAATATCCTAGAATATATGAAGAAATATAAATCAAGTACATGTGTTTAAAATTTATGTGGATAAGTGCAAGTAAATACTTTAAATTTTTGTTAATAATTATATCAAATCTTACATTTTGAAGGACTGGGTCAACAGCATTGTCATTTACATCATCGTCATCGGCATTTGGAGGAATAACAACGAGGTCATAATTCCTCCTCCACAATAGTATATTCCTCCTTTCGATTTCATCAAAAGCTTGTCTTAAAGTTGTAAAAATATTTCGCTCCATACTGAAAAATATTATACATGCAGATTTAGAAATTATCGATAACAAAAAAATATAAATTTATAGATCATGATATGAAATATTCAACAAATATTATATGACAATCATAAATTACCAAGATAAATTAATAACTCTATTAAATGCCTTAAAATTTCTAATCGATATAATAAATACTGAACTCACCTTTTTCATATGAAAAAATATTGGCGTTGAAGACTTGAACTTATAAAACAATAATAAGTTTAATGTCGTCTCTATTTTTTAATGTTTGTTTCAAAAATTTAAGTTTGACAGATCACTAAATTTATGCAAATGTTAACTTTTCATAGGAATAACATAATTTGAGTGTTTCTCTGTCATTTGAAAGAGAATTTTTTGAAGTTCACTTGATAAGAAAATTAAGACGTTTTTCACTCCGTTTTCTAAATATGTAAGATTTTAAATTTTATCTAAAAAACATAAAACTCATGATGCACACAAAATTTTTTCACTTCAATAAATTTCAACAATGACATAATTACAAATATCTATCTATCAAACTATCAAACCACGTATTTTCAAATATTTTCAATGGTTTAAAATACTCAAATTGGTCAGGCAAAAAAGTGATCTCATATGATGCCAGCCCCCGTTAATGAGTTAATGTACTGTATAGACAAATGTAGTTTAAATATTAGCTTTTAAAATATTTATTTTACAAATATCAGTGGAATCAGAAATATCTTTCCTGAGATTAACAAAAATAAGATGATCCAATTAATCTCCAATTCAAATGCCAATTAAATTCTTAATATGATCGCCAACAACTTGATTCAAATGCTAATTCAATTTTCAAACTCGATGGATAATAATTTCAATTTTCTAATATAATTTATTAATTTCAGTCTTCCAAATAATAAAATTAATTCTCCAAATCTAAATATTAATTCAATTAAATCTTTTAAACTCCATTCTGCGGAGCTATAGATAGTTCAAGGTTACTGCGAATCAGAGCTAAAAATATGTTTAACTTTGTATCAACTATTATTTCTTTACTTAGCTGTGTATATAAAAAGAAATGCGTAGACACAAAAGAAAATCACAAAATATGTAGGAACTAAATTTAATAACAAGATGCGTAGATGTTAAATTTACTACTACGCATAAACATTCTCAAGTGTGTGGACATTAGGCTCTCGTCTTGGTTCATATAATTTGACATTTATAGTAATAACGTAAGATAATTCAACATAATTTAAATATATAATAACAACAATATATATAATGTTTAAAATTTTAATGTAATATAATACACATTTTTATATAATAGCATCGTATTATACAAAGCCTTTACACATAAACGTATAAAAACAAATAAATAAACATGGAAAAATACAAATAATCACGTTTATAAATTGAGTGTTTTTTAATAAAAATTAAAATATGTAAACAAACAATGCCATTATTTATACTCGACCCAACAATTTACTACTATGGCATATCGAAGCATTTTACTAAAATGTCCATCACAATCAGATCCAGTAATTACCTCAAATCCTCTATCAATCAACCTTTTCAATTCTTCATCGTTTCCAGCACAATTGTGCACAACCTAATTTTTCCATTTTCTATTGGGCTTAAAAAAGGTGAATACGGAGCGAGGTATTCAATTGCCAAATTGATTTCTTTTATTACTTCTTTTAATTCAGAATAATGATATATTCTGACATTATCCAAAATAAAAACTGGATTGTCAATGCTCTTTTGTGGACACTGCAAACCCAAACTCATCTAAGAAAAATAATTTGTCAACACTGAATTATCATATTATTATATGAGGTATCATATATCAATTATCATACATTATATTATCAGGTATTATATTCCTTGAACTTCTGAGCATACTGATATTATTTTTTCAATGGAACTACCAGTGTATCATGGGGAAGAAATTATTGTAATCTATTTTAAGGTTTATTGAAATTGCCTGAGACAGTGGTCAATGGTGTTTTGAGACACTCAAATCAAAAAATCTATGACCTTACCACTTCTTTCACTACCATTTTTCTTTGAAGTTGTTCCACCGGTTTTCTCAAAATTTTAAATAATTTTTTGAACTGTTCAGTAATTCAGCTCCAAAGCATCAGTAATTGCTTTGGTCGACTGGCCTTGCCTAATTTTAATATCAATTTTCTCTCGCACTTCCAGAGAAATTTTGCTGTTTCTTTTATAATTTTTATTGATTAAAATTATCTAAATAAAATTATGTTCTTTCGTCTTCGGTTCACTTACCTTTCATTTTTATTTTCATTCTTTTCAAAATAAAACAAATGTGAAAATTTGATTGCAAAACGTTGTTAATTTTGAAATTAGGTTTTGGGAATTTGATTTTTTGATAAATTACTGAGATTAATTGAGTACAACATTATATAATCTTATTAATGTTGACAAAACAACGACTGTGTAGAACTGGGATTCTCTGGAAATCTGTTGTTGAGAATCTTTAATATCGGAATTGATTTGGGTCTTCATTCGTCGGGCTCACACTGAATTCTATTGGAATGGTGGCCATTAGTGTCCAGACGGAATTGTAGCGGCAGCGCACCGTCGTAAGGGAGCTCATTGAGGTCTCGAATTGTGAGTAACCCATTGCCGTAAACGAACGAACGTCGTGATTGGAAACCAATTCTGACACCAATATTATGTTCTTGCAGTAAATTACCTTAATTGCAGAAAGCGAACGATAAGATCTTAATATTTAATAATAAAATACCGGAAAAACTAAATTGTTTATATTTTTCGTGTAAAAATAAAAATGCGACTATTATTAAGGATCTGAAAAAATATATCTATATTATTAATTAAAATTAAAAAAAATAATTCTTACTCTCCTAAAAGATAAAATTAAATTAAAAATATATATAATAAAAAATATAGAATATAAAGTGCTGATAAACACTTTAATCACAACATAATCACCAGTGGTCCTGAGCATGGAAGTTGATCTTAGGATTCCAGGATCCTAAGCACTAATGAGCACTCACATTATTTTCTTGTAGATTTTTGCTTTACTTTTCTAAACATTAATTTAAATGAACAACCGATGTGTTGCGATTTGTTCACTCTTTATAAACTCTTCAAATGTTCTCAGTCGAGTAATGTTTGAAATTTCATTTACATGTTTACTTCTTTTTTCACATTCATCTTTTCTTCTGTTGTTTTTGCTATATAAATATGCCAATAATTTGGAGAGAATATAAATCCTCCTCTATTAAAATTGTTCACTACAAAATTACACTAACAAAAAATTCCAAACTTTCGCTTCACAACCAATATTTAAACAATAACAGTTGTCATTATTAATTTTAATGACCTTTAATTTTCGATTTAAAAAATTATAACTCTAAATATCTATACTTTGATAAAATTTCCACTACCTCTGGATTTCCTAACAGTCTTACTAGATTATGGCGATGAAGTATCCTGCATTTAGATTTCATTGTAAACATCAAATCGTCCACAGAATGTGTTAGAAAATTTGACTCCACAATAATATGTTCTATTATGAACCGAGGCGTTTCTCGATTTTATTGAAATATACGCTTGATGAATCTTTTTTGAATAATATTAAATCCCGGAAAACGATTTTTCCAAATCGTTCCACAACATAATTTTTCGTGGACATGAATAAGTCATTAAATCTACGAATACTTAAATTACATTTCCTATAAATTCATCCTTTGATTTGTGCCACTTTGAAGAACCGCTTGCAATCTCATTTAATACCTTGATGTCTTCTTTATCACTAAATGTGTTTGGAACCAAATTGAATGTAAGATTCGGCGTGGTTACCATATAAATATTTTCTCAAATTTATTTAAAAACAAGATATTATACAATAATTTGAACATGCACCAATTTTTCTGAATATTAAATAACAGGAAATTTATTATTCAGGTCTGGGGTACCAGTTTAGTCTGTCACTTAACTGTGCGGAGCTCTGTTGATAATGAGGGCCGTTCGGAGATAGTGGGGGGTAGCTAAATAATTTTGGTTTATCTTTGCGAACTTCACTACCATACTTCGTATTTTTAACATCAGTTTCTTTTCAAACAGCACAAGATGCTTTGCACATACGATGTTTTGCTGACCGTGACCGTGATTCATACCACTAGATTGAATTTTGTTAAAAAATTAACATTTTAAAACACTATTAGTTACAACATCAAAACATAACTCATAAATTTCTTATGTAGTATAAGCACCATATCAACCCATGCTGAAGAATGCAGAGCGTGGTGAGAGTGTGTTGTTAAACTAGGGTTTGGAGAGATAAGATGTGAGAAGATGCGAACTAATGAATTGATTCTCTTGTGTGGGATTGGTGCTAGATTCATTGGTTATATTCATTTTGATGCGGCATCCGTATTGTGGAGTCTCACAGTAAAAATCTAACACGGATAAGAATTAAAAACAAGAAATGTTTTTTAAAAATTTATTAATGAAGAAAATTCATGAGAAATCCGGAAAAATTGTCTATTTGAGAATATTCAAACAAGAATATTTAAAATCCAACTGGATTGTGATTTATTTTTCTAGTCCACGCTGAATTTTATTCCAATTCAAATAACGGGTTTAATAACAATTAAAAAAATTAAGTTAATAAAAAATACATGGATTTGTTAGAATGTCAGTTTTCACAGTAATGAGCACTAAAATACCAAAGATCAGTAACACGTGACATAATCATAAACCGATTTTTTAGTGTTAACTTCTGATCAACGTGAGAAAACATAATGAATTTACTTTTTTGAGAAGATGACCATGAACATAAGCAAATAAAAGTATAACAAACACCTTCAACTCTTAACAACCATCGTATTTGTGTTAAATCTTTTTTTCATATGTTCCCTATCATATTAAAAATGATAAATCACAATAATCATTATTTATTTACAGTTAGCAAGTTTCAAATCTTACACAAAAAATGTGAATTTAAAAAAACTGTTAATCACATTAATTTAAAGGACTCGGCGATTGTCGGGTCCGAGAGCGTCGTTCCACAACAAACTTGTAAAAATTATAAAATAAAAATTTCGGTGGTGACGACAAACGATTTATTTCAAAGAACTCACAATTCTATACAAATTATATAGATTTGAAAGAATTACACAATCACAACAATATGTCCACACTATTTTTCTTTTCAAACCAGTTCCACTTTTTCTTAATTTGTGTTTATTTAAACAATAATAATATCAATATAATTATTAATTTTTGTTTTATAATTGTTTTTTTTTTGATAATTCCATTTTCAAAATCCTGTTTTTTTGTTTACACTCAATTTACATTTTTTTTGCAAATTTATATTTAATATTCGTTTTATTTGTGAATGAGAAGTACTAAAATCTTTATAAAATTATTTTATCTTTCAGATAATTATAATTTTGGTATTTTGCATTTAAAGGTGGTCATTACATAATAATTTAAAAATTATGTTGAATTTGTATGATACAATTCTTTTACTGGTGGGAGACTGTGTTGCTTACCTGTGGTCGCATTAGACGCCATCTGTTCACAAAAATACAATAAATTTACAAATAACTAATTTAAGAATTTATGCTACAATAAAAAGATTGATTAGTTTTAAAGTTAAATTGAATTTCTTTGATAAATTGTTTGAGATTTTGGTTGTTGATGAGTGGACAGGTTTTATTATATTGATTGTGAACCAAGGTGGTCGTCAACCGAAAAGCAACGCAACAATGGTATCTGAATAAAAATCAATAAGGAAAATAATTAGATAACTAAGTCAATGGACAATGCCTGCATATTAGCTCTGGAGGCGGTTGATAGTATTCCTGTCTTTATGTTATCGCTTTTCGTTTTTTGACATTTTTCGTCGCTTTAGGATTCTTATTCTTCAAAATAAAAATTGTAAATATATTTTGTGCATGAAATGTCTGTCTAAATGTTTTGTAAATATTTGTGGTGTGAAAATGTTGAATGAGACTGCCTTTTATACTAGATTAAGTCTTTTGACAGGCCGGTGTGCTCGGTCATGTCATTAAATAATTCTGCTTCTTTGTTGTTCTTGCACAAACTGATTTGTGGGTGTTGAGTCATTCTACAGAATTTGGAGTTAATTATGTTAACTCTTAATTAAGATGTTTTCCTTCCCTGCGGATCCTATCACCCTTGGCAATTTTTATTTCGCTTTACAGACTTTCTTCTGGTACGGGCCTCCAGTAGATGTGGTTCTCTTTGCTGGCATTTTTAAATAGATTTTGATTTTATTTTGTAGTTTTTAATAGTATATTATAAAATATATACTTTATTATAATTTTAAAAAATATATTTTCTTCTCGGGCGGGTCTCTTGTAGATGTTCGTTCGATGTTTTCCTTCCCTGCGGATCCTATCACATTTGGCAATTTTGATTTCGCTTTACAGACTTTCTTCTGGTACGGGCCTCCAGTAGATGTGGTTCTCTTTGCTGGCATTTTTAAATAGATTTTTATTTTGATTTTATTTTGTAGTTGTTAATAGTATATTATAAAATATATACTTTATTATAATTTTAAAAAATATATTTTCTTCTCGGGCGGGCCTCTTGTAGATGTTCCTTCCCTGCGGAT
>MQRK01213867.1:7863-20243 GCA_001938485.1 Girardia tigrina | reverse complement strand
ACATAAATCCGAAATATAACTGAATACATTTTTCAATTTGTTTTGTGTTTTCCACTATTTCTACGAAATATTAAAGTGGTTTTAAAACTCTAGTTACTTTATGATAACCCTGTAATATGGATTGAAAAGTATTATGAAAAAATGAGTCGAAAATAATCTATTCTGTTTAAACTGTATAATGAACAAAAAGTATCAATGCGTCTCAGATATGTATTAAAGATTTCGAAACTTTCTTGAATAACAAAAATCGCGTTAATCGAACTTTGTTTAGAGAGATGTTACAGCAAGATTGTTATGGCAATAAATTATCATTGTCGATGAATTCAATTATTAATGATTCTGACAATTTAATTGAGAGATAACATTGCGAAGATAGAAATGGCAGAGTGAGACAATAAAATAAAATAATCACGTATTAATATAGAATATCGAGTAAATATTAAAATGAAATAAAGTTGAGTATAAAAGTAATTGTGAAATACAAGTATAATATGATAATAGAACGCAATGAGTATAAATACGTAACAATAATACGTAAATATAATGTGATCGCTACGAAGCATCTGCGGGAGACGGTGCAGATAGACCATAGTATGCATAGGGTCAGGTGGTCTGATCGATGCTTGTTTCATAAAGACACTTTTTATATAATAAATAAAAGTGAATCTGAGTAACCGTAAGAATAAAATTATCAACCCCTCCAGAAGCTGAGCTACCAGTCGGGCCATACTCGGTACTGGTAGAGAACCCGAAGGCGCTCCGAAGCACACACAACTTTTTTATGTGCGCGGAGGAGGCGCGTCTGTTCCCGTATTTGTTGACGAGTTATTGAGAGAAGTCTAGAATAAGTATGAGTTGCCGTTTAACTTAAAAGCGGATGGGTGCTCAGAGCTTGCAAAAATGTTGTCGAGAGGAGAGAACACGACATATGGCAAATCGTAAAAAGGTTCGATTATTGCACCACCATCATGGAAGTTCCACCATCTGAAACCGCTGAATGGATACAAAATCACTTCGATAAAAATAAATTAATATCAAACCCAGAGGAAATAATTGTAATACCATACTTTACTATAAATAGCACGAATGAATGTGATAGTAGTGATTAAAAAAATTGATTTCTTATAAAAAAATTTAAAAGCAAAAAAATAAATAAAAAAATTGTGGAAATAGTTTTTTGTTAGGATTTTAAAAAAATTGTGAATTAAATTTTTTGATGTTCTTGTTTTATCGAATCAATTAAATTTAAATTTCGGGAAAAATATTTCGAAAATTTTTGTGATAAATAAAAAACAATCGTATGTGTCTGAATTAGGTAAGGAAATACAATTCTGATATTGACAAAGAATATTCAGACTGAGAAATTGTAGAAATTTTAGATGAAAATTTTAAAGATCAGCTGCTGAAAGATACTGAGCCTAGATATCAACGACGAACCAAATAGACCGGATCACTTGCGTCATCACCCCACACAATTCGGTGATACCCGGCGGATTTCCGCGACTACGTCAACTGCACACTCGGATCTCAGGTCGACGAATCAAGACGATCATCTACCATATCGAGCGTTATCGGCGGTCACAGCAACGGGGACGTGGTACGGGAAGTCGTGGCGATTCGGTTGAGAGAACGTTACTTAGCGGTACAATGACCGGTGCCAGCCGGGTCCAATCGAATTCTGGTCGGTACTAGACCGGCCGATCCGTTCATGCAAGCGACAATTTAGTGCACTAGTACGAGGTGTTGGTTTTCAACGCTCGATCCTAAGAACTTCATAATTTTATCGAATGTTGACTATCGGATTATAATTACATAATGGTTATATAGTACTTTTACTTAAATTACAATTAATTGTTCGATAATTAGTTTCAATTAATCTTGTTTTGCTTTATTCAGTTTATATGATCACACGGATGATTAATACGGTTTGGAGACGATTTTCAAACACATCGATGCGGTGATTTCGATGATCAACAAGGAGTGCGATGAGGAGGAGAATGTTTCACTTAAAGACATTCTTGATTATTGCAATAAAAATGCGAATTTTCGAACGATTTTCACTCACTTCGTCAATGAGAATTCTCTGGGTCAGAATAAAGAGTTTGGGATCATCAACCTGCTCAAGATGTACGATAATCACATAAATTTTCTGTCGTGCAAGCACTTGATGAAAGAAAATTATGTTGGCGATTCTCCACTTACTCGAGGAATGTTCTCTCAGGTCGAGTGTCAAGAGAATCTGTCGGTGCGGGTACTCTATCAATAGACGTTAAATATATGTCGGAACAAGAGTTCGGTGAACCGTTTTACTTCATTGGCCTCTTATCCAATTAATTCACCGAGATAAAGATATCGATGACGATTCAGATTTGGTTGATTACATTTGCTACAGATCGGATTTCTCTGCGATATTTTTAATTAACGGTTCAATAAAGAAAAACAAACTGAACACAATATGGGCCCAGCAAATTCGAACCAAACCACTGCGCAACCCTGTTGCCTCCGTCTGATTCTCGGGCGACCTGAGGGTCCGGCGGATCATTGGGTATTACCTCTAAGAAGGGCGAAATCCAGATAGCACCGTGCAATTATCCTACACTGAGAGAGTTATTCCCCACATCGACAAGAACGAGAAATACGCAATTATGCATGACAATAATGAATCGACAGACAGAAAATATTAATGTAACAGTTAATATCGATTCAAGTGATTACGAAACCTTCCTGATTTCCTAGAGACAGTCATGATTAGTTAAAGTTGTTGTCGACTACGGGTGCACTGTTATAAGACCTGAATAGATTTTATATGAATTTATCTTAACTGAATTTTAACTGAATTTATTTAATTCTGATAATAATAAATAGTTTATGAATTTTTAAAAATACGTTAATAATTTTATTGTTAATGCTCTCTCGAAATGATTGTGGCTATTCTCACGACAATAAATGATAATGTTGCGATAAAAAAAATTTAAACGACGATTCGAACAACAATCTATGTATACGACGGCAGCTACCATGCCTTGGAGCGATTAAATATTAGAACAATAGTGCTATCAAACAAAACACAATGGACATCACCGGTAACAGAAGATTAATGCCGCAAGTTTTACCAGCATAAGAGATACACGCAACAGGCAGAGTGACATTTATAAATCACAACTATGATAATGTTTCTCTTACAGAATTACGTTGGAAAATCACAAGAACAGAGTACAACAATTCAGACAAGCATCAGAGAGGACACACAAATAACACATAAATAATCGGTTAATAACATCTAAATCAGCCCTATGCGGCGCTGAGCTAGCCCACAGCTAGCTTTGACTTAAAATGAACCTGAAGGCCATCCAAACCTGGCACTACTCGTTAGATGTCAGGCGAGAGAGAGGCGTCCGACCACCTCACAAATAAATATGAAAAATTAGACGCGAGGTATATCGGGTTGTGGTTAACCCTTAATAACCACTGGGGGCTCTAGAGCTTACAAAAATGTTAATACTCGAAGGGATCGTGACATAAATACATAAACTTATTTATTTATTCTTTATTTTTTCCAAACTGAAAAAATGTTCGGTCAATTATTGTTCGGGATTCAGTTATATTATTATTATTATATATTGTTACTATCGTTATTCGTATATATACATATATAAATATATTTCAATAAACATTTAAACCATCACTTTCATATGGTTTCGTGATGGTGTTTGGTTCTTTTTAGTATCGATGTCATAAAAATGCAAGTTATCGTCAAATATCGATATGTATTTTGAACGTTAAAACAATTTTATTCTCCGAAAAACTCGAAAGTTGTAATGAAATTCAAACAAATTTTACAAAATTACACCAAACACAATTAACACAGATCAAATCATATAATACGACATACAATCAGAAGACAAGCACCCGAATTCAAACGAGCCAATCAGCATTCTTCAATTTTTGATAATATTAATAATCGTTTCCTTTCATTCATTTGAGTCTAATTGTGATTCAAAATCACGTTGATTTGAAATGTCCAATGGGACAAGTGAAATGTATCGAATTCTCTCTCTCTACCAGGTTGTGTGTGCCTGATCGATTGGCGAGTGTGTGTGTGCCAATCTACAGAGAGATAAGAAAGAAAAAAATGATTGGCTTAAATCGCAATGACTGATTTTGTTCTATGTAAAAGATTGAGTGTTCATTGTGAAAGGCGATTTGAGATCATCAATTCTCTCTCTCTATTGTTAATTCGATTTTTATTGAATTTTTGTCAGAAAAATTGTTGAAAATAGTTATTTAATACCAATTTTTAAAAGATTTATTTGTGAATAATTATTGAAAGATTGAAATTTTTCACCTTGTTGAAAGGTTTATTTGTTTGGATGAGCATGATTTTATGATATTTGAATTGCGTTTCGAGTTGTATTTTGCTGTCAAAAGCAAATAGAATTAAAGTTTTGTCATTCAAATGAAAAGCTATAATTAAACAGGTATATATTAGGTTAGTCGAAAATAATGGTGGTTTTGGGACACAAACTTCAAAGACGTGCAAATTCACAGAAACAAAAGTTTATTAATCAAAGTATGAACCGTTGGTATCAATACATTTTTGCCAACGAGAAACAAGTTGTTTTATTCCATCAGCATAAAATGCATCGGTTCTATAAGCGACGAATTCTTGGAAGGCATTTTGAGCATCATTTTGGTTTTTGAAAATTTTTTCACGTAGGAAGTTGTACAAATGCCAGAAAAAGTAGAAGATCGTTGGCGAGAGGTCTGGTGAATATGGTGGATGAAGCAGGGTTTCATAGCCCAACTCATTAAGCTTTTGAAGAGTCACTTTTGAAATATGTGATCTAGCGTTATCATGAAGAATGATGGGACTTTTTCAATTGACCGATCCCGGACAAAGGCTTTTCAATTTTCTATGCATTTCATCAATTTCATGACATTACCTCTCCGCTGTGATTGTTTCACCTGTGTGAGGGATAATTTGGAATGTTGTAAGTTTTTGTTTGCATTCTGTTTAGATTTGTGACTCTCCTACTCAGATGGAATTGATATGTTTATTGATTGATTATTTGAATCTAATGAAATTAATTTAATGATATTAATATTAAGTACTAATTAATTAAAGTTTGATAATTATGAATTTTAATAATATTTTCAGTAAATGATTTTAACTTATTAAATGTAATATATTTTAAAAATTAATGTTTATTTAAAAAATTTTGTAATGAGTTTTATCCAATAAAAATTATGAGAAATTAAAATTTATTATTAAACTTTCCCATTCATTGTTTTTTAGATTTGAATATATTAACAAAAAAACTATATCAATCAAAGAAAGATGACCAATGAAAACTGTTGTGAAGAAACTGTTTGTGTTGTCAATAAATGTTTGCATTCAAATTGTGATGCTGTTAATAACGTGGATTCAAGAAACTATAGTGGATGATTCCAGCATCACACCACCAAACTGTAACCATAACCTTACGGGGTGTTAGTTTCGGTTTTGGAAAGTGTTTCGGTACTTCCTCTTTGTCCAACCACTGTGCAAATCGACGTCGGTTATTATCCAGGATCCATTTCTCATCACAGGTAACAATACGATCAAGAAATGGATCGTTTTTATTGCGAAGATGATTGGCAGAACAAATTTCATAGCGTCGGTTCTGGAACTCATTTATCAAGTTTCTTGATTTTTCCAAGTTGTTTCAAATGGTCCAGGACTGTTGAATGACTAATGCCCAACCAATATGTAAGTTCTCTGATTCTTGTACGGGGATCTGTTTCCACAATTGTCCTCAAATTGTCGTTTTTCACAGCAACTGGACGACCACGACCTTCTTCATCTTCAAGGTTTTCATCTCCATCAGAAAATTTTCGGAATCATTGTTGCACTGTGCGCTCAGAAGCTGTTCCCTTGCCAAACGCTTTATTGATATTGCGAGCCGTTTCTGCTGCTTTACGACCCAGTTTAAATTCGTACAATAAAATTGCTCGAATTTTATTTTTTTTCATTATTAATTTAGCACCGTAAATATTCTAAAAAATAACAGCAATATGTTAAGAATGGCTATAAGAATATACAGCTAGGTATAAGATTTCAAATAATATCTAACACTAATGCATTTAAACTTATATACATATCAAAGTAGATAAACAAAGTATAAAGCTCAAAAACCGCCATTATTTTTCGACCAACCTAATATATTTTCATTGTGTTTTGAATTTTTGTGATTTTGTGAATAGAACCTGAGCTTTTATCATTTCAGCTTTGGGAATTCAAATTATTTGTTTATTCAATTCTTTTTTATCTGACTCTCGAAACACAAAAATAATTTTCTTTTAAAAGATGAATTTTGGAACCCCAACAGCATTATTTAAAAACTTAACATTATTATTAAAAAACTTAGCATTTTTAAAATAAAAACTTAGCATTTTATTAAATAACTTAGCGAAAAAATACAAGCCATAATTAAATTGACAGATAAAACATCACAAATTTTTAAACATCAAAGAGAATCGTAAAATAAAAAATTTGAAAAGGAAATGGTTACCGACTATCTCGACGAATTTACTTGTGAAGATAACACATGATGAAGTTACATAATCACCTAACAATCAACGACGCAGTATCGAAATTCTAAAAAATAATTTGAAAAACAATGATGCAGGAAAATGTTCTCATTTGTGATAATAATATCATTTTGCTAATTTTCGTCAATGAATTAACTTTATATTTCTTTTTTATGTGTGTTTGGTTTTTATTACATTTTCAAGTTCGTTCTGTTTTTAGTTCACAGTATCCGTCAACTTACTGTTAGACATGTTTGGGGACATTTGTTCTGAGTACACGGTTTGTAAGGAACCACTCCTCTTCATGGTACACACTTTCGTTCATCGTGGTTGAATTCTTCACTCGGATATAAACAGTCTCACCATATCGTGTGCTCATGGGAGACGTGTCCTACAGTTCAATATCTACAAGTAGTATTGGACTTTCAGACACATTCGACTTCGAACTCAGCGACCATTGGGGATTATATGGATTTGTTTACGCTAATCACAACATCAAATGATGATCAACGTTGTTTTCTCTTAAGCTATATACAATCCAACAGGGACCCGCATCGTCGCCGTGATCGCATCCTCATTGTATTTACACATACTTGAAATAACTACATTATTACATACACTAGACAATACTACAATACTTAGCTACGGTTATCAACTGTCTTACTGTCTCTAAAATTCGTAGTCGGATATACACTAATGATTTATTGTAGGTTCATGTCGGCCATATGTCTACATATGTATGGCGTCCACATATTCCCTTCCATTCGTGATTATACAGTCTAGAAGAGTGTTTCCCAACGTGAGGCACACGCCCCACAGGGGGCCATTTGAAAATGGATTTGACACGACTTTTCGTTTTTAAGCATTTAAAATTTAAATGCAATGCTAGATATCGGTGCCAAATTTAACAAAAAAAAAGAAATTTCTTAAATAATTACGGTAAATAAACATTAGGTATGATTTCGTTTGACGAGACCAAAACATCAACTGGGTGATTGGCGTCATCAAGTAAACTTTTTTATTCACCACTAAAACTGGAAAAAAATCATACTACAAGAGAGAATTTGATAAAACCGTCTGTATCAGTATTTCTTAAAACGTTTCTTGGAAAAGATGCAATGATGTAAAACCTATGGCACTCACTAACAATACTGTTAGCAGAAGAATAGACGAAATGAGTGAAGATTTGAAAAAAAAACTTGTTGAAAAGCTGAAAACAAGAGACTTCTCAGTATAAATGGATGAATCAATTTTGAGAGACAGTGAAATAGTATTGTTAACTTACGTAAGATATTTTGGTAAAGGGCAATTTGCTGAAGAAATTTTGTTCTCTAAAAGATTAGAAAACACCACTACCTCCAAAGATATATATGATAATTGCTTAAGAACTACTTACATTTCAATGATATACCAATGAAAAATATAACATCTTGTGATGTAGATGGTGCTCCTTATATGATTGGCTAGAAAAATGGCAGCTTAAAATTGATTAAAGGTTTAAATCTAGAATTAATTCTTGTGCATTGTGTTATTCATAGGGAAAACTTGGTAGCTAAAAATACCACAAGCAGTAATAAAGTGTGTTAATATTATTAAAGCTAGTGCCAAATGTAAGAATCTATTCCATCTCTTTTGTAAAGGACAAAGGGAAGACCATGTGAGACTTTTACTTTATACGTAAGTAAGATGGCTATCTAAAGGAAACTGTTTGAAAAGATTTTTGGAACTATTTGATACTCTTAGTGATTTTTTAAGCGACAAATTTTAAATGAAGTATCTGATAGAAATCGATGATAAAGCATTTGTGAGATATTTAGCCGATACCTTTGAAAAAATAAATATATTAAATGAGCAACTTCAATGAACAAATAAAACTCTTGTCGATGCAAAAGCGAAGATATTTGGATTCGTTACTAATATTGACTTATTTCAGAAATATAATAACAACAAGAACTTTTAACACTTTCATTGGCTCCAAAAATGTAAAGTAACTGATACCGCTTTATTTTTTCGGCTGATTTAAAAGAGAGATGTTCTGATCTAAAACAAATTGATTTCTCAACATGAATGATTCACCGAATGTAAGTGGATTTGTCTGATATATCAAATATTCAATATCAAGAACTCACAGAATTGCAAAATGATGAATCAGTTTAACTTTATTTAATAAAAACGAGCGGTATTATGACTTTATGAGAAACAGAAATAAATATCCGAATTACACCAAATGTGCAAGAAAACTATTGCTACCCTACCTTTCCATCTTCATTTTTAGGTGAATGTGGATTTAGTACTGTAAATGATTTACGGGCTAAAAAATCGGCTCGATATAACACAACGTGGAGACTTGAGGCGGCAGCTAACCAAAATGGAAAATAATATAATGTTTCTGCGCAGCAAGCATCAAGATGTATTAAATTTATTTGGAATTTGAATTCCAGTTTTTTATGTTATGTTTTGAAATTTTACTCGGTGTGTTTTGTTAACAATTTATGGTGATTTCTTCCTAGAATCTATCATTTACGTTTCTTAAATGAACAAATAAATTTTTAATGTTAAAAATTATGTATGTTACATAGGGAGGGCATAACAATTTTAGAAAGGTTAAAGTGGGGCATAGCACAGAAAAGGTTGAGAAACACTGGTCTAGAATATTTTGTTGAGCTATTTACACCAAACGACATCACACCTTATAGTCTCACGCGACTTCGGGTTTTAATTTCATATGTATAGCTGAAATACTATTCATAAGAGGACTTGTTATCTCCTCTCTCACTAACTCAATACTCATTAACATTAATTACTCACTTGTGTTAATATAAGAGTGACCGAAATCTAACCAGGGTTTATTATTTAGTCAACAATCGTTCGATAAGAAAAATAATAAGGACAGTTTTCACTCAGTATATTAATTATCATAAAAAAATAAGTAAAAACAATAAATCGTATACAATTACTAACTTTTAATAATATAAAAAAAGAACTTCACAGTCTGAATATAATCAAATTGACTAACGTTATTTCTAATTAGTGTTATTTCGGTATATAAATTTTCTTTATCGAACTAGATAATTATCGTCTCATTTTATCTTTGTCAAGTTAGTAATAATAATAGTTTTTCGTAGGCAATAGTCCAGCGGTCAACAGGAGTGAAAACAATAATATTTGTCAATTAGCATCAGTTTGTAATAGTAATAATTCGTATATTCTCAGTTTGGGCAAACAATAAGATAATTTACCAACAATTTTTAATTCAATCTGTTTTTCTGTTATTGATTGGATTTGTTAAGGTCGGAAGCCCCGTAGTATACAAAAAATATATGATATTAAGAAAAGACAATTGTGAAGGAATACATATATTAAAGGATCATCACATAAACATCATAAGAAGTCGTAATACATGGCCCGGATTCGTGTAGATGTCATCCTGTGCCTTCTCGCGATCCAGCAGAACATCTTTAATACCATTCAGAGCCTAAAACATCACATAAATGAGTTAAAATATGCAAAGACACGCCAGAGCTCACCTGATGGAGGAAATCTACCAACCGGACCTCTCCGGAAAGCCCCTTTCGTCAGCTATCCATAATTACGACCCAGCCTAAAGTCGGATCGTCCAGCAAAAAGATATCAAGCCTTGAAATATAACGAAAAGTTATTTAAAATATGAAGAAATTAATTAATCTTACCAATGATTCATTTCCAGTCTAGAAAATAATATCATGCGATTATTCATAGTGACTAATCGGTGACTCAGCATATGACGAAATTCTGAGACACTCAAGGGAGCATATTGTAAAATATCCGTGGAGCGGAATGATTGGTTGCCATTATAGAAGAGCAGATTGAAACCGTAAAACACCAGCATGGCACACCGCATATCTGACCTCGCATTACATGCATCAGTAACAGAAAATAGTAGGTATATATACCTGCAACCAATTCATTTTAATCAGAATATTTTAACACAGAGCAGCAAAATTTAAAGAACAAAATTAAAAACGAACTAATTTAAGAACTAAATCGAATCAAATCGAACATTATTCCGAGACGTTACTTGCTGCACAACGAGATACAACTAAATCATTTGAATCGAAATGAAGTGAATTGCATTGAAGCAGCAAAATCCTCAACTTGCAGAACTTGACGAATCGAGATTAATCAGCAGCGAACAATAGAAATCCCTTGTCACAATTATATTTCGATCGTACATTTCAACCGGGACAATATTAAAACGATGTAATTATTCAATACGAGTATCACTTGTATTAATTTATGACAATTATTTTAATAGTTTTATATTATACTTTTCTTTAGTCAATCATAATTGTTTTGATAAATAGTTATAATCCGTTATAAAGCGATGGGTATACCGAGAATTTCCCAGTATAATTATGATAATTGGGTTGCCTAACGAGCGTATACTATTAGATCGACAGAGCTGAGTCCTCGAGGAAATTTCCGAACAGTACCTTCCTGGCGCAATTAGAATATTTGTGACGATCACTGCACCGATCTCGTTTAACTCCCTTACATTATTATTGTGACAATTTAAATAAAAATTAATGCGGTTGGAAGGAACGATAACAGGCAACCAATATTCCATTTCTACCTGATTATAATAGCGGGAGAGAAATAATCCACTAACTCCAGTAGTAAATAATATCATATACTCATATGTCCGTTGTGAATAACTTAATTATTGTCTGATAATATAATCTCAGTATATTTGCCTGTATCCCTATTTAGTCATTACTCCTAAGATTATTCCAGGTGTTTATGAAGGAGTATTTGGTCACAATTAGTAATAATGAATAATAAATAATAGGCAACAATTCTAGTAATATTGATTCTGCTAATAAATATAGAATGGTAACTAATACAGAATGGCCTATTGTAATGAGTATAAACATTTAATAAATAAAATTTTTCAAAGATAAAATAATTAATAAATTTTTTAATAATTTTTTTAATAATAATGACAGTCAACGAATTAACTTTGGGTGTCTACCCGAATGACTATTATCTTATCGATACTTATCTCAGAGTCATTCGGCCGATATACAAATCATAAGAGCACTTAAGTAATAAAAGCAAACAGGGTGCATGGTGAAAAATCATCTCAAGAGAACCATCATACACAAAATTAACTGAAGCATGAGTGAGTCATGAAGAGAGCAATACCAAACACATAAACAAGTAATCATCCCCGAGCGATATTGAGTTGGTTTGGGGGCCCATAGCCCTTTCCCGACTGAATTGAACCCGATGACGCTCCAAATCCGTCACTACATTGTAGATGGCGAACGAGGAAGGCGTGTCCGATTCCCTTACACACTTTAAATATCTTCAATTGAAAATAGTACGCCGGGTCATAGAGGACCCTTAACAACCACTGGGGGCTCTGGAGATGCCAAAAATATAATCACTCGAAGGGGTCGTGACAGATTATTTGATTTATTTTTTTAATTTTAAATTTCTCATGGCAATTTAATGCTATGTGGTAATTTAGTTTTTGGAGAATATAAACCCCGATATAGCCCCCATCCAGACGCAACGTGTAAATGATTTGAACTCATAACTCTGAATGTGACAATCGGTTCATCAATATATCGAGCACAACTCGTCACATTGACATCGATAAATTTTAAGAATTGGAGATATTTTGTTCATCAAGATAATAATAACAACTGTTTATATATATACAGGGTTATCATAAAGTAACTAGAGTTTTAAAACCACTTTAATATTTCGTAGAAATAGTGGAAAACACAAAACAAATTGAAAAATGTATTCAGTTATATTTCGGA
>MQRK01213866.1:1377-11790 GCA_001938485.1 Girardia tigrina | reverse complement strand
AAAGATGGTCGAAAGTCATAATTAACGATGGAAAATATTTTGATTAGAATAAAACTTATTATGTCATATAAATAAACTTGTCTGTTCTGCAATAAAATCCAAAAAACTAAGTTATACACCTAATACTTATTAATATTCCTAGCAAAGTGATTATTTATTATTAATAACAATTGTTTAAAAATAAAATTTTCCATACAAAATACTTTCTGTTATTTGAAAATATTTTTATTATTAATGATTTCCATCGCTTTATAACCAATTTATCTCGGATTTATGAATTATTTTATTTATTTTTACTTTTAAATTTTTATTGTAATGGTTATGTTTTATTTTTAATTATTATGTTTTAATTAATTTAGTATTAGTATTTTTTGTATTGGGTTGTTTGGAAAGTAATTTCGTTTTTTTCCCGACAGAGGATTTAATTGTATTTTTTTGATCCCAACTTCACACTTAAGCCACTTAATCATTATATGTTTTGAGAGGTGATATAGCAAGGCTTGTGTGTGACAAAATTAAATTGATTTTACGCAGTAGTTTTTGGTTGGTGCCCTTTTCAATATGGAGAATAATAAGCAGCATTTTTGTTATTTTTTACTATAGAAAAGGTAAAAATGCTGTTCAAGCCAAACAGAAATTAACCGAAATGTATGGTGGAGATGTGTTGACAATACACAAGTGCAAGAACTGGTTTACAAAATTTCAATCCGGCAATATTGATGTCGAAGATGCACCACGTTCTGGAAGGCCGGTTGAAGCTAATAAAGACACGATAAAGGCATTAGTTGATGAAAGCCGGTCAATAACAACACGTGAGATCGCTGAGAGTTTAAATTTATCGAATTCAACTGTTTATGACCACCTGAAAGGCCTGGGTTTAACCTCAAAGCTCGATATATCGGTTCCCCATATCCTGACGGAGAGAAATTTGTGTCGTCGCGTTGACATCTGTGATTCGCTCCTCAAACGTCACGAAAATGATCCATTTTTGAAGCACATCATTACTGGGGACGAAAAATGGCTTGTATATAACAATGTCAAACGCAAGAGATCATGGAGCAGAAAAGATGAACCCTCTCAAAGCATTTTGAAAGCCAATATTCATAAAAAAAGTGATGCTGTCTGCTTGTTGGGTGTCGGTACGAGATGTGGTGACCCCGGGACGAGTGGGATAAAATAAACTCAGCTCACCATGAGGGAAGAAAAACCGACTGGAAAATCTCCCCACACACGCGCATCCGATATCCAGATTATTGACCCACGTCGAATTCGATCGATTCGAATCGATCTTCGAATTATAGATTTTTATTTTTGAATACTCGGTCGATTTGGTGAGATGCTCCATTATCCGGTCAGTGTCATTAATTGTTTTAGGCAAATGAACTCGTTTCGTCAATTCTTTTATTTTTTTCGTCGGTAATACTCTCGTTTTAACGCACTGTAATTTAAATGTTCATCAGGTTCCAACGAGTTCATGGAATGATCGTAATTTTTCCATCTCAATATGTAACATTTCTTCAAATTTATATTTGACACAGCGACCAATTTTTCCACTTACATTACTTCAGACATTTTCCGCAAAAAATAAATTATTATTTACGAGAGACAAAATTCAACAATCTTTATTTTTACAACATTCGCCAATCCAATATTTAAAAATGACAATCATTTTCCGTCTCATACATTATTTATTATTTCGCCAGTTTCATAACAATCAATTAATCGATTTAAACAAATCGAATCATATTTTTTTCACATACAATTTTTTTTCAATCACTAAATTATTTAATTAAACTTAAAAGAAGTCATTTTTTGAGCTTTTACTGAATAACACAACAATTAATTAGGAAGTCTTCCGTCATCAGCTGGACAAACTAAATGATGCACTTCAACATAAAAGGCTAGAATTAATTTACAAAAAATGTGTAGTGATCCACCAAGATAATACGAGACCTCATCCTCCCTTCGTATAAAGGTTTAAGCCAGAGGCATTTTACGAGGTTCTGAGACGCTTATGGCTTCGAAAGGGATTTACAGGCCTAAACTACATCGGTGAACCGGCTTCACAACACCTCTCACCAAGATTAGAAACCTTGGATCATTGCGATGCAATCCACCACGCGACTGCAGGGTCACAACTCCCTACAGCCATGACACCCAGTTTTGCAGCTGGGCCTTCTAGAAATTAATTTGCTAGTCCAATTACAACATCAGCTGTCAACCTTTCAAACAACAAATGGCTCAGCTCAGGACGCTTTCACAGGGATACCGCGTGGAGGTACGCCCAATCTGGTCTTGTACTCAGAGATCCCTCAGACCTCATACAAGTTTCGTCACTTACCAAAATCTTTTACAGCTTGAATGGGATACACCGCCACGCCAACCATATTCTCCAGATCTGGCGCCTTCGTATTATTATTTGTTCCGGTCACTGCAAAATTAGTTGGACGGTAAAACCTTAACCTCAAATAAAGACGTCAAAAATCACCTGGATCAGTTTTTTGCCAACAAAGACCAAAAATTTTATGAGATACTACCACAAGGTGTTGGATCAGAATGGCCAATATATAATTTAATAGAATATTTATTGATTATGCGAAGATCGTCTTTCATTTTCAACAAAAACAAAAATACTTTCCCAACAACCCAATAATTTATTTGAAAATATGCACCCCAACAATGTATTTAATTCAGTTCTACATATTGCAAACAACTATGATATTAAAAAATTTGAATGAAACAATGAGCATATTTTTTCACTAAATGAACTTTAGTATGTAGCAGAAGCTGGCGTTCGATTTGCACTCTTAAATTTGACCTTGAATGGAAATATAAATGAATTTCCATAAAAATCTTAATCTGAATGAAAAAGGAAATTATAAATATACAGTCGAATTTATTTTTAATTTTCAGTTTCATTTGTCCTTTTATTAGGAATATGATTTTAAAAGTAATTTATTATAACAAATATTTAACCCCTTAACGCACATTTTTTTGGAAAAAACCGGTCGAAAAATCAGATTTTTTTTGTAAAAAAACACAGTTTAGAAAGTTGTCTTGACAGGAAAATTACAAAAATATAAAACCAATTAAAATTTTTACTCTAATTTTGGTTTTTGATGCACATTGCAGAAAAAGTCGAATATTGCAAATCACACGCTTATCAACTTTTTTTATCTTTTTTTGAATTCCCATTTTAGAAAAAACCTTATTATCAGTAAAAATATGTATTTATTGATAAAATTACACTAATAAACACAAATTTTGTTTCCTGTTTGAAATTGCTTGTTTCTAGCTAACTTCTGAACTTCATTTTTGTCGAGGACCTCTAGTTTAGTGTATTATGTATACGTCAGTGGTGGCTGTTGTTAAGAATAGATGGTGCCAAATGAATGGCCATTGTTCATAGACAGCTCCAAATTGAGTTTGAAGGCAGTTCTACTCCACATAGGAAATAAATATCCATCTGTTCCTGTTGGATACGCTGTGAATATGAAGGAGACGGACTACAATATAGAGGAGTTGCTACTGAAGATCCAGTATTCCAAGCATCAGTGGGTCATTTGTGGTGTCTGAAAGTGATCGGGCTGCTGATAGGTATGCTGAGTGATTATACAAAGTATTGTTGTTTCCTGTGTGAGTGGGATAGCAGAGCAAGAGAACAGCATTACATCAGATTAGACTGGCTACGAAGAGAGATGCTACAGCCTGGATGCATGAATGTCAGCTATTAACCATTAGTGCATCACAGAAAGATACTGCTGCTGCTACATCATATTAAGCTAGGGCTAATAAAGAACTTTGTGAAGGCAATGGATCGAGGTGCTGCTGGTTTCCGTTACTTGCAGCAGTTTCCGCACATAAGCCAAGCGAAACTAAAGGAAGGGTCACAGATTCGTAAAGTTATGTTGGATCCAAACTTTGACGCAGCACTTAAGCCAGATGAAGTGGAAGTGTGGAATGCCTGCAAGGCCGTCGTAACACAGTTTCTCTGGAATGAAAAGTCCCCAAATTACCAGCTCCTCATTAATAACCTCCTACCGTCCTACAAGCGTTTAGGATGCAATATGTCCCTAAAAATACATTTTCTCCACTCTCACCTGGACTTCTTTCCTGTCAACCTTTGGTGATGTCAGTGACGAGCATGGGTAAAGATTTCATCAGGATATTGGTTGCTTGGAAAAGCGGTATCAAGGTAAATGGAGTCAGGCGATGTTGGCAGACTACTGCAGGACTCTGAAGAGGGACACTGCAGTCACTGGATACAAGCGAAAGAGCAGTTGCAAGATGTTCTGAGGTGGCGAGTAGGTACAAGAAGCAGGTCCTTCCCCTGCAACTTAGACAACATTGTTTTTGTATGTAGCACGAAATTTGGAAGATAAATGTTATCATATAAAGTTGCAGTATTTATTTTGTCTTACAACCAGGGTAGCTGTAGAAGACACACTAGAGGTTCTGGACAGAAAATAATAGTGGATTCCACATCAGCAAGTGCGATTTAGTGGGTGTTAATAGAACTCACACATTTGACAGAACATTTATTACATTGTTTATTATCTTTATGTTGATCAATAGTATTGCTTTCACTTAGATCCATCAATAATCGGAACTATACTTGATAAAACCACTTTATTTAAAAAATATTTAATTTAAATTTTATTGACTTAAATAAAATATTTTTGTAGTCATTTTTAAACATTAATTTGATTTTAATTATTTAAAAATTTACAAAAATAAAATCATTAAAATTATTTAAAAGTTGCAATAATAAAAATTAAAAATTTGAATATTAAATCTAAATTTAAATAAATTAGTTTCAGATTATAAGAAATTAAATATTGATAATCCATTTGGTTAAGAGAGGCACAATCCCAAATCAACATACAACATTTAAACATGCAAAAACTACACAAAAACGTCCACACACCAAATATTCCTCACAGTGGGAAATAAAGGATTTTCATAAAAGAAACAGACATAAAGTTTAAATTTGTTGATTAGTGTTATTAAAGATTTTCTTTTGTATGAAATAATTCAAAACAAGCTGCGGAACTTAGCCTAACAATCACGAAACATGATTTTTACGCGATTCGGCATGATCTGCGCAAGCACATGTTTTATTACTGTAAATTTCATATCGAATTATGGCCGAATCGCGAAAAAATACGTAAGGGGAATGTATGAAATAACCCCCAAAGCCTCGGATTTCGTTTGGCGAGTTTTGTGCGCATGAGCGAGTTAACTCGTTTCTGCACGGTTTTGCCAAGTTTATCGAGAACGAATTAACTCGTCAGTGCACGTTAAGGGGTTAAATAACTTTTATTTTTCCAAATTAGTCTCAAATATTTTAGGGTGAATATCGAACCTCAATCAGACTTCTGTAACACGCTGTCACACATGTCGCTTATTTTTTAGTTAGATTTCGATTCAATCATTAATTCAGGTGGAATTGCAAAACAAATCGGTCGATGAAAAGATCCGGGAACGGCACAAGAAACAGGCGAAATACATGGAACAAATACAAAAATTAAATCAAATCACTCCGCTTGCTGAGCGAATCACAACTGCGATTTTGAATTTCGAAGAAGAATTGAATAGTTTAAATCAGCTGTTGCCTGTCGAGATACAAATGGAAAGATTCGCATTCCAAAATAAACGAAATGAAATGAAACCAGAGGCGACTGTCGTAACAAATTGATGAGAGATTATTATTAATCAATTATTGATCAAAATTAAAAGTGATTATTTTGAAAATCTAGTTCTTTGTATCGATCATTCTCATTATTGTTGTTGTAAATCCGTTGTAATGTTCAGCTGATAATTGGTGTTTCAGAGATAACTGGATGCAAAGGATCACAATGCGTTCCCGTTGATGTGTGTGTGTGTGCTTACTGATTTTCTCTTGTTATTACCGATTGTTAACGGTCAATTCAATTTGCATAATAATTTTTTTAAATTTTTATTGACGCACAATAAAAAAGGGTTTTTTATTTAAGGCTTTTTCAAAACTGATCAAACGAAGAACGGTGATACTATAATTTTTTCGAAATTTATAATTTTAATGGATTTTAATTTGATTGATTATTAATTCTCGTTAAGATGAGAACATTTTTCTATTCTTTTTATTAGCTTGCTTTCTAGATATATTTATTAGGGTGAACCAAAAGTCTTTCCGTATTTTTTATTAAAAATTTAAACATAATTTTACAACAAATAAAAAACATTTAAGTTTCAAAGTAAAGGCCATTTGAATCTATAGCTTGAACCCCTCTATGGGCAAGTTGTGCGATCCCGCTGCGGTACCAATCCTTGTTCTTAGAAGCGAAGAACTGGTGACACCCGTTTTCGACCTCGGCCAGAGTATTGAAACTGCGACCACGAAGAAAGTGTGCCATAGAGCAGAAAAGGTGATAGTCGGATGGTGCAAGATCCGGACTATACGCTGGGTGTGGAAGAAGTTCAAAGGCGTCGAGATTTTTGATTTTTTCCTTTGTTTGTTTGGCGGTGTGCGGTTTTGCATTGTCCTGTTGTAGAAGAAATCGCTTTCGATTGATCAAAGCGGGGTATTTCTCGCCAAGTGCCGCATACATTCGATCAAGTTTGGCGCAGTAAAGGTCAGTGTCGATGGTACGACCATTTGGAACCAGTTCGAAGTGAATCACACTTTCGAAATTCCACCAAACTCACAAAAGTGCCTTCCTTGAGAAACGATCTCGTTTCGCTACCGGTTTCGCCATTTACCCATGGTCCAACCATTGATTTTGTTGTCCTGGATTACTGAAGTAAACCCACTTTTCATCGCAAGTTACAATTCGGTGGATAAAACGGTCATCGCGCGGATTTTCAAGCAATTTTTGTCAAGTTTCGAAAAGCTTTTCGGCTTGAATTTGTGTCAATTCAGGAGGCACTTCTCGACATCATCTATTGACCTTGCCAAGAGCGTGAAGGTGTCGTACAATGGATGTTTGAGAAATATCGAATTCGGCCGACAATCTGTGAGTACTTATTGACGGATTTGTCTCGACGGCTTCACGAATTGCTCCAGAATCTACGGTATCAGGTCGGTCTGAACATGCATTGTCTCCTAGGTCAATGTCGCCTTCGTTGAACCTTTTGAACCAATTTTGTGCAGTACGATTTGAAACCACATCAACTTTGCATATCTTCTTTGTTGCTGCAGTTGCGTTTAAGCCCTGTTTCCAGTAATGGCGTAAAAGAACACGAACTTCAAAATTTTCCATGACTTTTCTAAGACCATAAAAATTATATTATCGACTAATTAGAAGTTATAATATATATTGTGATAGAGCAGTTCAAGAGCTTTAAAAACATATAACAAATGTATATAAAATATCTATATTTGGTAATAAGAAACAATTGAACAAAAAGACGTAGAAAATACGAAAAGACTTTTGGTTCACCCTAATATATATGTGTGTGTTTCAATGGAATTTAGAAACCTGTTTTTGAAGGCTTTTTACTCAATTAATTTTCTATACACCTGCCACACTTACTCATTCTCGATGACAATAAATGATTATGTGAAAATCTGATCGAAAAAAACTTCTTAAGATCCCAAAATGGAAAAAAACGGAAAATTCAGAGTTTCTAAACAATATTAATTGCAAGATATCTATCTACTTATAAATTATAAGTAGTTGATATTATTGTGTTTTTTTAATGTGTTTCTTTAATTAAAATTTTGTAAATTTTAAAAACTTTGTTGGCGAAGTAGAGTTCGTCTACATAAAGAATGGATATAAAAAATTTAATTATTTGATTTACTAGTTTAAAATCAGATGGCGCTATTTTAAAATACAATTTTTTATTAGAGCAATATATTTCGCCGGAATATCCGTCATTATTAGGCGATTCTGACTGTAGCTGTTAAGCTTATATATGTTAAAATGACGCTTCCGTAATCAATTATGTAATTACTGTTTCATGCAAAAACTATCAATAAAGTTGATAAGTCACTTGATTGGACATTAATTGCTGGATTAACCGCTTTAATTATTAATGCCTCACATGAGACTCTTTCCCAATAATTTTTAAAATAATTTTCATAAGGCCAGATCATACATGATCCCTGTGAGGTGTCGTCCCTGGTTGGAATATCACGTACCCTGCCGCAGAGGTTGTCCTGAAGACAAAACTCTTGCGCATGTACTTGTGGGTTGCAATTCTATGAGTAACTTCTGGAATGCAAGACACAATGCTGTGCTTGATATTGTCGCAGCCGATATCAGGATGTATTATGGGGCGGTTTTTCACGTGAATGAGACATGCCGGTACTACCCCATCAACGAACGCGTTGATCTGCAGGTTTATTTTGAAAAATATTTTGTTGCTTATTTATGTCAAGTACCCTTACGATACCATCCGCAATCTTGAGATCTCTGATATCAGGAATGTTGACAAGTATTTTTATCTTCTTCAGGAGATTACTGAGAAGTACTGAATTCATAACAAAAATTTATTTTATGTGTTGTTTTATGTTGTGTTATACATATCGTCGCCTCAGAATTTAAGTGCTTTATATGCAAAAAATGGGTTTGTGGCAAATTGAAAAACAAAATCATTATGATTATAAATGGAAAGTAAAGAAATTTTGATAAAAGAGATTTAATAGTTTTATTCTGAATATTAAATATTTTAAGATTATTAAAAATGTTCTTAAAAATGTTCATAGTTTTATTAATAAATTAATTTCAAAAATTAAAATTTTGCATTAAAAACATAAAATTTCCAAATTGTATGGTATGAGGCACTATTTTCAACTTTTGAGGCACTAAAATTTTTTCCTTTTGTTTTATAAGTTATGCCTCATACAATACAAAATTGTTACAAAAATTGATTTTTATCTAATAACAAAACAAAGTTGCCAAATTGTATGTATAGCACATTTAAATATTTAATTCTGTTCTACCTCAACAACCTCTTAAATCATAAAATGTATGTATGTGGCATTAAAACTCTTGTGATTTAAAAAATTATTGTATGCTATGAAGCATTTTTTTGTTTAAAAAAGACAATGCTGATAGACATGAGAGTTGAAACAGATGTTATGGAAACCACTGAAAACTTTCAACTAATTAATTATCAAAGTTCGGAAAATTGTTAAAACTTTCCGTCGTTCTCCTTTGAAAAATGAAGTACTTCAAAAATACGTTAATCAAGATCATAAAAAAAGGAATTACAGCTCGTGTTAGATTCGAAAACTAAATGGAGTAGCATGTTGTCCATGTTAGAGCGTTTTAATATTTTGAAAACTTCATTAAAAAAAGCACTAATTGACGTTAAAGCGGACATAATTTTATATGAATCAGAATGGGATGCAGTATCACGGATATCGAAAAATTTGATGCCAGTAAAATTAGCCGTAGACGCGTTATGTCGTGCAGATGCCAATTTAATTTCTGCGGAACAACATTTACGCTTATGTTACAAAATTTTAGTGAAGATTATGAATTTGGCCTTGAATTGAAAAAAGAGCTAGAACTCCAGTTAAATCGGAGAACTATTTTATCTGATGTGCTACAATAATTGCATAATGGTGGCAAAACAAAAATTCACAAAAGCATTTCCGGTCACTCGAAAACAGAAATAAATAAAATTATTATATCACTGGCCCCCCGACTTAATGACGAAAGTACTGCGGAAATTTATTTAACGGATTCTGTGTCTGATCCTGATATAGTATTTGAACTTGAACCTAACGAATCCTTTGAAAATGAAACTCAGCCCTCCTTACAGAAATTGTTGCAGCAAAAAATTCAGCAGTCACTTTTACAGCCGAAAACAAGAAATTTGAAAAAATCATCAATTCAATCTGCTATTCGCAATGAATTAAACTTTTGGGACGATGGTGGATCTCGTGGACCATTTTTGGAAAATATTTACAAAAACTTATTGTGTATACCCCCAACTAGTGTTGAAGCAGAGAGAGCCTTTTCCGCTGCTGGAGCTTTTTCAACAAAAACTAGGTCAAGACTTAATGATACTACATTGGACAATTTGTGTATGCTGAGAAGCTTCTTCAAAAAACCAACCTTACTTTTTTTTCATAATAATTTTTATTTTTATTTTTATAATTATTAACAACATCACAATTTGAATGCAAACATTTATTTACAACACACACAGATTCTTCACAACAATTTTCAGTGGTCATCTTTCTTTGATTAATATAGTTTTTGATTAATTATTCAAATATGAAAAAATTTATGAATGGGGAAATATTAATATTACATTTTAATTTCTCATAATTTTTATTGGATAAAAATACATTATGTAATTTTTAAAAATATTAAATTTAATAAATTAAAATCGTTTACTGAAAATATTATTAAAATTCATAATTATCAAACTTTAATTAATTAGTACTTTAATTTAATATCATTAAATTAATTT
>MQRK01213862.1:28799-40025 GCA_001938485.1 Girardia tigrina | reverse complement strand
CTTCTTAATAATTCTCTGTTCAGCATCATCAGCATGAATTTTCGAAAACAGAGGTGAAACAGAAAACAAGTCACCTTTATAATTTTTTTACTTTCCCACGAACTTCCTTTTTAATTTCCGTCGATTTATTTAGATCATTTATATCAGTATTTTACTGTAATTCATTAAAAAAAACGGTTGAATCAACTGACCCATGAATTTCAGGATTCATACGTCATGAAGTTTTTGTTCAAAGTTTTTGTGTGCATAGGAAAATCATGATTTGAAGGAACTACACTGGTACAAAAATAACACACAAAAAAATAACTGGAACAAAAGAAAACACAGACATCAAACACGAAAGGGTTACAAAAGCACTCGAAAACAAACACAAAAATCAAAGAACATAAAAAAAATAATCACGCAGTGTCAGTAAGTAGGGCACTACACTTACTTTGCCCATTCTGAATGTTAATTGAAGGGCTGTAGTGTCTTATTAGTAGAGATTCACAAAATTGTCGTTCGTAATGTGAATCAAAACYSTTTTGTAGAACAGAAAACTCATCTTTTGAAATGGCTGAGGTTCTATCCTTACAACATAACCAATGATCAAGAACCTTACTTGATCGACTCATTTGYGAGTGCTCACTAATCCGGGTTTTGAGATGACGATTTGTCTCTCCGATGTGGGCCTCCCATCTCTTTCAATGGTATTTATTGTTCTGCAAGGAGAACCTGTCAATTTTCCCTTTACATTTTTTCTTTCTATCGTTTGCCAACTATCGTTAACACGACTAAATCGTGGTCTGAGCCGCAGTCAAAGTTTGGATAACTTTTGACGTTACTTATTCTGTTGTATCTGCTCTTTTGCGATAAGAATAAGTCCAATAATAGCCTTTTCTTCGTTGCTGGTAGAAGTATTTGTAGAAGGTGTTCTCTACTCGTAAGTTGCACGCGTCGGCCGACTCAGTCAATGCTGATTTTGTCGTCTTTTCCTTTTAAAATCCATGGTAAATATTAGTATAAATAAATATATGATAAACAAAATATATTTTTAACTTCAAAAGAGAATAACAGAAAGAGCGAAAAGAAGTTTCATAACCATTCACTCAGAAAAAGAGGAGTCACTCAAGGAAAAAGTCTGATTAGAATATAAAATAACTCTCTTTTGAACCGAAACTTTAAATTTTTGATTAAATCAGAGTAAATTATTGCAAAAAACAAATAAATTGAAATTTAGTCAAGAATTCTTTAGGGTTATACTGAGAGGCTCTTGGAATGAGGACTAGAAATTGATGAAATTATTTCAGGTTCTAAGTTATTTTTTTACTTCTTTTAAAAACCATACTTTTCATCATCAACATTCATTGAAGACAAAAAAGAGCACCTTCTCACTTCTCGGTAGGTTCTCTTGCAGAAATTCCCAAATTGCGTTATAAACTTGTTAAACATCCACTTTACTCATCTAATTTAGATTTGATTAGTTTACTTTGTTCTCTAAACTAAATGTGGCGCTAGGAGGACAAAGATTTTAATCTTAAGTCATTACAAAAACAAGTATCTAACGTTTACTATTCGTAAATTTGGAAAATAAAATATCTGAACAAATTAGGAAAAATTTAGAACATTGATTAAATTTAGAGTCAGCTTGCTTATGAAACTTGAAATTGCGGTTTTGTGATTGATTTACATTATTTAAGAATTTTTCATTTAAAAACGTAACACAGTAGAGGACAGAATATTATGACCCCCAAAATGACTTGCTTTTAATTTCGAGATCGGTATTAATTATGCCTAACTGGATAAAATCCACCTGAGCTTTTGCTAAATATTGTGATGGTTGAACACGGTGTTGGATTTAAAATGCGTCTAATGAAAGTCTTGTTGTTTACTTTTACAGGTGGTCATAATAATCGTTCTCCTACTGTTTATTCAATCATACATATTCCAATTGAAAACAAATGATGATTTTTTTCCGTTTTTCCATTCATTTTATTACCCTACTTACAGAATGATTCATAAGTTTGTTCACCCCCTCATATTTTGATTACTTATTTTCTAACTAAACATTTGACGCCATACTAATTTTGAATATTTGTTTATAGATAGTTTTTTTATGATACACATTCGAATTTATATATTAAATATTGATATTTTCATCAATGACTTATTTTTTTAAATGTTAGATAAATTAAATGTCAAGAGTATTTAGTGATTTTGAGCGTGGAATAATTGTTGCGCTTAAAAATGCAGGAAGTACATGGAATCGAAAAAAGGTAAAACTATTTAAAAGATATAATAAAAATATTTCAAAACGTGGAATGCAAAAAATATGGGCGAAGTATTTAAAAACAGGAGAAGTGAAAGATCAGCAACGTGGAGGCAGACCTCATAAACTAAGCGCCAGATCAGAAAGAGTGATTAAACGCATAAGTCGTTTAAACACTGAATTAAATTTAACAAGAATTAAATATCCTTGTAATATTTAATGTGGAAATATCACTGTGGAAACAGCTATTTTTATTTTTAAGTTTCATATTATTATTTCTATTTTACAATTATGATTTTATCATCAAACTCACATTCAAGGTATTTTTAAATAAATAATATAATTTATTAATTATATGCAAATTTATTATATTTTAAATTAAATAAGAATAAATAAATAATAATCCAGATGGTAATTTTACTTTTATTTATGTAATTGTAATAATGTTTTTTTTTGCATTTTTATATTAAAAAACGTATATTATAACATAGTTTTACCTGATTCAAAATATTATGATTAGATTCTGAATCCACAACATCCACCGCATTCTAAATAATTAAATTTAATATCGTTATTCGTAGTATATTTGCCGTACCTCTTTCGTTGTTGAGGGATCTAAGTAAAATATTATTTATTAAAAAATGCATGAAAAATTACAATTATTTTCATGAAAAATCTTTAATTGTTTGATTTTTAGTGACAGATTTTTATTGTACCCTATTTTTCGTACTAAGTATAGGTCGAATTGTTGTAAAAAGGTTTAATAGTGCTGAGTATAGGTCGATTGTACGAAAAGGCGGTATTTTTTGGTAAAATCCGTATAACTTGATTCTGAGTTTAAGTTGACCTAAAAGCGACTGTTACGGAGACGTTGAAGTGCGCTGCCATAACCGTGATCGGTACGTCGGACGGCCGAATACCTGTTAGACGATGTGTACAGCTATTTTAAGCGAGATTATGAGAATTTTCAGGCTAAGTTTTTATTATATGTGTTGGCTAAACTGTTAATTTAACGTGAAATCACTAAATAAGGAATTTAAATATATTAAATAAATAAATTTATTATTACAGAAAAATTCTTATAAGTCAATGTGAAATATAAGTAAAAAAAACTTCGACTTATAATACGAAAAATACGGTATATTTATTTTAAACACTTTACTACTATGTGATTTACAAAAATATAAATATTGTAGAAAATTGTTTTAAAAACACATTTTATGACATTTATTCTAGAAAAACAAAAGCTTTTCAGAATAACAAAGACACACTTTAGAAGGTCATTATCAATATTGCAAACGTATTACTTCAAAGGTTGACCACCATAACCTTCAAATGTTAAGGAGACAGTAAATTTATAATAAATGGTGAATCACTAAGAGTACAATAGACCATATACATGATATAATACAAATATCTAACACAAATAATTAAATGTCAGCATATGGTTTTTAACTCAAGAAATATTTGAAAAAATAGAATTTAACAAAATTCACCGAAATTTATTTGAAGTACAAAGAGTTGTAGTAATATTTGTATACTTCTATGAAATCTTTCATCTTAGTAAAAAGACGTTTTTATTACAGTAATAAACGCCATGGTTGTACAACTTGGAGAGGATTGCTTAGGTTTCGTCTTAGCGTCTTTCTTCTTACTTATAACTTATAAACGGGTGACTTATTGATACCGTTCACAGAGATGTGTCAAAATAACTATCTGATACATAAACTCTCTTAATACCCAATCATCATTCTAAATCTGCAGAATCTTTAAAAAAAGTTAGTCATTATTTCCATGCTACATTTTGATAATTTCAGTACCAATTAAGGTAAGGTTTAACACCATGAAGTGTTTCTTTTTTATTATTCTTTTCTATTCTTTGAAAGATTTTGTCAAAACCGTATAAGAGTGAAATATTTCTAATCTTTCACATTTTCATAGTCTAATTTTAGCTGATATTATAAGATAAAAGTTTTAATAATCTCTTTTAAGTATTTCAAAAAACCTTTTTTTCAAATATTTCTTCAAAGCATTATTAATGAATCCTAAATCCCAATATTTTTCTCTGGAGGGATAATATTTCCTAGATTCTGATAGAAAGGTAGACATCTTTCATCTAAAGTGTAGCTCATTAACTAAGGACGTAGTCCCCTATTATTAGCAATGCTTTTTTTATATACTGTACACAAATACTTTTCTATGGAACATCTGATCACTATAACGTATTAGTTCTTCGTGAATTACTCACATGTTGGAAATTTTATGCTTCAAGTACTTTCATAAGTTTGTTTTTCTAATTTTCTGGGAGATTGGCTGTAAATGTAAGAGTTTTATCTGTAAAACTAAATAGAATTAAACTCTAATATATTAAGTCTTATCACAAATAAGTTGATAAATTAATGTTACAATCATGGTTTTTTAAGGTTTCCAGCTGGGTGTAACCCAAGAAAATGTGGGTGTACAGTATAACATATTTATTTTTACTCAAAAATTGTTACATCACACATGCACACTGAATTCAAAGCGTTAAGAAGAAAAGAATGTCTTATACATATTAAATAAATATACATTTTATAAATGACCTTGTGTAGGAGCGTGTTTGTGCAACAGGGAGGGAGAGTGGGTAAAATATCAATGTGTGTATTTTTAATGAACTAGTGCTTTACCTATAAATAGCTAAATTTTTGGGTGTACATCTACAAAAGTTGCGTGTATATTGCACACCCAAAATGACCTTAAAAAACCCTGATTACAATTCAGATTTTTTTGCTTTTTAGTAAACTTTCAAATTGATTCATTGTATTTTTAGATTTTAAATTACTATAAATCTGCATAATATTTTGCGATTGTTAGTGGTGCCAAAGTTCTTCCATCCCTTCTTGCGATTGCTTACAGGTCACAAATGTAAACGGTTATGGACTTCATAAAATTTCAATCTTAAGAGATTTTTAAATTATCTATACCAAATTCTAATCATCACTTTAGTCAAGCTACAAAAATTTATCTTTATCTTCAATTCTGGTGAAGCCTGCATATGGATGTTTATGTACATGTGAGTTTGAACTCAATACTGGTAAATCCATAATGCTGTCATGAACTGGGATTAATATTAGGATGAACCAAAAGTCTTTTCATATTTTTTTATTAAAAATTTAAACATAATTTTACAACAAATAAAAAACATTTAAGTTTCAAAGTAAAAGCCATTTGAATCTATAGCTTGANCCCATCTATGGGCAAGTTGTGCGATCCCGCTGCGGCACCAATCTTTGTTCTTAAAAGCGAAGAACTGGTGACACCCGTTTTCGACCTCGGCCAGTTTATTGAATCTGCGACCACGAAGAAGGTGTGCTATAGAGCGGAAAAGGTGATAGTCGGATGGCGCAAGATCCGGATTATACGCTGGGTGTGGAAGAAGTTCAAAGGCGTCGAGATTTTTGATTTTTTCCTTTGTTTGTTTGGCGGTATGAGGTTTTGCATTGTCCTGTTGTAGAAGTACTCGCTTTCGATTGATCAAAGCGGGGTATTTCTCGCCAAGTGCCGCATAAATTCGATCAAGTTGGGCGCAGTAAASGTCAGCATCGAAGRTAGGACCATTTGGAACCAGCTCRAAGTGAATCACGCCTTCGAAATTCCACCAAACACAMAAAAGTGCCTTCCTTGAGAAACRATCTCGTWTYKCTACYGGTTYYGCCATTTGTCCGRGRTCCAACCATTGATTTTGTTGGTTTGAATTATTGAARTAAACCMACTTTTCATAGCAAATTACAATTCGACAGACGAAATGGTCATCGCGCGGATTTTCAAGCAATTATTGACAAGTTTCGAAACGCTTTTCGGCTTGAATTTGTGTCAATTCWTGAGGCACTTCTCGACATCGTCTATTGACCTTGCCAAGTGCGTGAAAGTGTCGTACAATGGATGTTTGAGGAATATCGAATTTGGCCGACAATCTGCGAGTACTTATTGACGGATTTGTCTCGACGGCTTCACGAATTGCTCCGGAATCTACGGTGATAGGTCGGCTTGAACGTACATTGTCTCCGAGGTCAATGTCGCCTTCGTTGAACTTTTTGAACCAATTTTGTGCAGTACAATTTGAGACCACATTATCACCTTCAACTTCGCATATCTTCTTTGTTGCTGCAGTTGCGTTTAAGCCATGTTTCCAGTAATGGCGTAAAGGAACACGAATTTCAAAATTTTCCATGATTTTTCTAAAAGATCATAAAAATTATATTAACGACTAATTAGAAGTTTTAATACATATTGTGATAGAGTAGTTCAAGAGCTTTAAAAACATATAACACATGTATATAGAATATCTTTATTTGGTAATAAGAAACAATTGAACAATAAGACGTAGAAAATACGAAAAGACTTTTGGTTCAGCCTGATAAAAAAAGTTATTGCTGCAACATTTGGAGAAGCGTTGTTCTTTTGAAAATCTAACACGTGTGATGCAACCATAGAACTGGTAAAAAACTAAGTTTAGACCTGCAATATTATTTTGCTACGAAGAGCCAGGTGAATTCATGATCATATCTTTACAATTGGAAATAGTGTACAAGATAGTAATAGATTATGCTCATGTGTGTAAATAAGTAACAAATATTTTTTTTATTTCATTATCTGACAATTGCTACGAAACCATTTTCTTCTTCATGACATAAAATTTTATAAAATATATAAACGACCTCACAAAATATTGTGACCCCCTCCCTCCATTGTCACAAAATGTCACACATTCTCAGTCCCCCCAAATTTTTGACGTCATAGACGAACAATGCCTATGAGCTTTTCCTATTAGTAATAAGAACATTATTTTTAAAAATTTTTTTAATTGATATGTAAATCTAAATATGATGGTATATTTTTTTCTTAAAAATACTAATTCTTAAGTTCACAAAATATTTCTAATTCTAAAGACCGTGGCAAAGAAAAATATTTATTATAGGAATAAAAATTAAATGTGAGTAAGACCGCATACCCCAGAGAGTCTTCGCTTCATCTCTGTTGGAGAATTCAAGAATCTTGTCGCAAAGTTAGAGAAACTAATTTATAAAAAAAAACAGAAAGGTTTAAAACTCTAGTATAAAAAAATAAATTTCTAAATTACGTGTACTGGTTTTAATAATTATTTGAAAAAATATTCTGTAAATAAAACAAGGAAAGAATAATCTTTATATAACCTTTAGATTGTTTTATGACATAACTATAAATAAATTACGTAATAATTAAACTGATATATTTTATGAATGACGATGACGGTTACAACGTCAAATTAATTGCATTTAAAAATAGAAATAACTGTTGTAATATAGTATTTGTATTTTTAAGCCTAAAAGTTCTATAATTTTTTTATTGATTATTTTTTCTTTTCAATATATCGATTGTATAAAAAATATTCAATAAATAATAATTTCTACCTTTTAATTCTTTTTCTATTGTTCAATTTTCGGTTTATTTATTTTTATTAAATTTTCTCTTTAGTTATGATTAAATATAATATTTTAGAACTTTTAGATAAATCAACGAAATAATAATTTGGATATAAGGAATACGTGTAAATCAAAATGTAATTTATGCAAATAACTTAAGTCGTACATCTCTCTAAGTCAAACCCCCATTTAACCTCTAACGACACAAACCGGTTTGAGAAGTGCTATTCTGGCTGAGTATATGCGTGAAAAATGATATCCCGAAAAAAAGATCAAATGATTCAATAAGATAATTTCAAATCCCATGTTAGGTGTTCAGTTGGAGTGCTCATTTGTCAAAATAAAATTGAAACATGAGCACGCAATCATCTTTGTGAGGAGAATTTCAAATTTGGTATATTGAGTTTAGTATTTGGAAATGTGCTTCTCCCACCCAGATGGAAAATTGATATTTTGGATGTTTGCAATGAATAGTTATTCGAGTATAATTTACATTGTAAATTACAGCATAAGATAATAAAATACTTTTACAATTTTAATATAAAAAATTTAAATAAAGTAAATATACTTTTAACTTGTTTTTAACTTTAAGTAAAAAATGATTTTCATTAAATAAAATAATTTTTAAAATTGAATTAATTATTAGATAAAATTAATACCGAAATTATAAAAGTAGAATTCTTAAAAATAAAATCTGAAATGATTTAAAATGAAAATTTTTTCGAATAATTGTGTATTACCAAAAAAAATTATCAACTTAGAACGATATCAAATTCTGAAAGCTTGGCGAAGAGTTGTCCAAAAAGTAATTCAAATTTAATGAAAATAAATGTTCAAAAATTGGTGTTGTAGTCTTACTGAATGCAAATTTTTAATTTAAGAATAGATTTGTCATGATCAATATGAGGAATATTTTAAATTGTATGAATGTGAGAATGCATTATATTGATTCGAGAAATATTTTTTAGCTATAATATAATAAAATGAAACGTACATTTGTGGGAAAAAATAGTATGTCATCATTTTTTATATTACTAAGATAATAATATTAAAAAAAACCTTTAAATGAACTATTTTTCTTCTGTTCTTTTAATGAGCTGGATTTACTTTTATAGATTGGTATATGATTTGTATTAAAACTATGATAAGGAGAAGAGACGGTGTTTTCTTCTGATGTAGTTGCAGGGGGAAAGGTATTTGAGGAAACATCAGGTTCATCCAATTTTTCTGAAGCAATATTGCAAATATTTTTCGAAAAGTGATAAAAATGTTACTTCTTTTTCTCATTGATCTATTGAGAACTGCTGTAGCAGGTAATCGTAAGCGATCATTCCTTTTCGAATCATCATAAAACCACTGACCGGTCTTTGCTTCTTTTATACTTTTCATATTAAAACATATCTATATAAATTATTTTTCAAGTCTAAAAAATTTACTTTTTCATATAGCATAGAGTACAAATCATATGACCATTTTTAACGTTTTGACCGCATCCACTACATATTCCTTTCTCACATCCGTCACAAACCACACGAGGATTTAGTAAAATCCGAAATTTTTCGGCACAAATAATGCAATAATTAACACCATTATCGATATTTTTCGATTCGATTTCGATAATTCTCTGTTCAACAGTTTCTTCAAGTTGTCTAACGAATTTTTTATATAAACAATTTTTCAATATTATTACCTTTTTCTTCTGTTATCGTCTTTAAGCATATCTCTATTTCTTTTTAGTGTGGCACGTAACTGTAATATATCTTCATCAGACAAATCTGATAAATCGAGTTCAATGTCTTCTTCATTGTAATCCAAACTTGGAACCATTTCAGTGATCGCCGACATATTATCCATTCTCAATATAGTACAATATGATGATCTGAAAGTTTTAAAAACGCAAATTGTTTATATATCTTTTAAATAATCTTTAATAATAAGAACATCTTTTATTGAAATGTATGTTTTGTGTAGGTTGCACAATAAGAACAGTAAGTGCACACTGATAATCAATAGTGCTGTGTTAAGTGATATTTGTTTAAGTGTTACTCGCTCACTATTGAATTCTGCTCAGTACATGTTAATACTAATAATAATACAATTAATAATAATAATAACAATAATAATAGTAATAATACTTATTGTGAGGAGTATTTTAAATTGTGTATGAATGTGGTGTGTCGATTGGAGTGTGTTGAAATTGGAATTGTGATTCTCTCATCCAGTTGGAAAATTGGTGTTTTATAGTTATTAAAGCACTAATTAAATTTTCAATAAATTTATCGGTATCACAACTTGAATTGCCACTAGGAAAATTCTCCGCTAAACTTGCGTTGCTAGTCATCGTTCTAGTTTGATAAATTTTTTTAATAATTCTAAACGTCTTATTATTCAAACAAATTTAAATTACAATTTATTTACAATTTCATTACAAAATAATTTTTATTTATTTTAAGAAATATTATTGATGATATATTAATTTAATTTTAAAGTTTTTTATTTAAATTTTAATACTTGATTAAACAACACGACGTTTTAAAATATTTAAGATATCAATCTTCCATCTCGGTGGGAGAAACACAATCCTAAAACAACATACAAAAAAACACCATTAAAAAATATTCGTCACAATAATATTTTCGATAATTGAACATTCGAACAGAATTTACATTTTAAAGATTAATGAAAATAAAATTATTTTCAAGTTATAAACGCAAAATTGATTAAACCAATATCTAAACATTTTATTATTAAAAAATATTTATGATATTGATAAATAATAATAGTAATAATAATAATTGTTGTTGTTAAACTTTCCGTTCTCAAACAATTAAATCGGGCAAAGAAGAATCAAGAACCGAATTTTCTTGCAATAAAAGGAACAATTATTGGAAAATCCAATACAATACAATCGTCAAACACAGGTAATTCGTACCGAGCTATATTGAAATTTTTTTGTTCAAAAATTTTCTGATGGAGATGAAAACCTTGAAGATGAAGAAGGTTGTGGTCGTCCAGTTGCTGTGAACAACGACAATTTGAGGACAATGGTGGAAACATATCCCCGTACAACAATGCCGATGGGTTGGGCATTAATCATTCAACAGTCCTGAATCATTTAAAACAACTTGGAAAAATCAAGAAACTTGATAAATGGGTTCCACATGATTTGAATGAAAATCAAAAGAACCAACGCTATGAAATTTGTTCTGCCAATCATCTTCGCAATAAAAACGATCCATTTCTTGATCGTATTGTTACCTGTCATGAGAAATGGATCCTGTATGATAACCGACGTCGATCTGCACAGTAGTTGGACAAAGATGAAGTACCGAAACACTTTCCAAAACCGAAACTAACCTTACGGGGTGTAAGGTTGTGGTGACAGTTTGGTGGTGTGATGCTGGAATCATCCACTATCGTTTCTTGAATCCAGGTGAAACAATCACAGCGGAGAGGTACCGTCATGAAATTGATGAAATGCATAAAAAATTGAAAACCCTTTGTCCGGGATTGGTCAATCGAAAAAGTCCCATCCTT
>MQRK01213862.1:13660-27991 GCA_001938485.1 Girardia tigrina | reverse complement strand
AACAACTTGTTTCTCGTTGGCAAAAATGTATTGATGCCAACGGTTCATACTTTGATTAATAAACTTTTGTTTCTGTGAATTTGCACGTCTTTGAAGTTTGTGTCCCAAAACCGCAATTACTTTTCGACCAACCTAATAAAATAAAAACGAAAGAACCGTTTATATTAAACATGTCAAATTATTGTGTTATTTGGTTTGAGGTTGAGTAATTATTTGTATGTGGTACACTTGGGTTCACCCGAAAATTCAAATATTTAAATATGAATTTTCTATCCAGATTAGGCCAGATTACACTATGTGAGGATTTTTAGAGTCTCATTTAAATTTTTTAATTAAATATAAAAAAATATTTTAAATTAATATTAAATTATAAAAGTAAAAACATAGAAATTTAATGTAAAATACATGAAGAAGATTAAGTTCCAATATTAATAAAATTTAAAAATAAATATTTTAAACTAAATTTTAAATTATGAAACTTGTAATTAAATAGATTTAAAACACAAGGAATTAAATTTAAATTAATAATATTAGTAAATAAAATAAATTTGGAAGCGAATTAAATATAAAATAGTTTAATAGAATTTATTAAACTTTAAAATGTAAATACAATATAAAAATATCATAATAAATATTAAATTTTAATGACGTTTAATAAAATGTTTGTTCAAAAGAAAATACAATATTAAAAGAAAAAATAGATCATTAAATACCAAATTAATATATAAATATTTGAAAATAGTTTAGGTTTATAATTTAAATAGTTTTAAAATTTCGAAAATAATTAATTTACAAATATTTATATTTAAAATTATTTTGATATAATTAATTCGTGCAAGAAAAATTAAAAATCGTTCTCCAGAAATTTATTTAAACAAAGATAGTTTAAATAATATGTTTATTGTTGTTATTAAATAAAAGTTTCAAAAATGTCTTTTTCTGAATTTTCATCAGAACACAACCACGAACCTAATACAAAAAAGCTTGTTTTTTTGATCTTTGTCGGCCAAAATACGTTCCTGTGTCCACTGTCAAAATCACCGGATTCTGGACAGAACTTGCATAAATACGATATTGTGGTAATCAAACATCGTCTGAATAATAAAAATAATAAAATTACTTTTAATTTCAATGTTTTGAAAAAAAAACTATTTGTTGAAAATTGGCAAATCAAGTGCCAAGAATTAGGAAAAATTTATATATATAACAAAACCAAATTAAATTTCGTATATTTTTTTAAAGAAAATTGCCAAATATGAATGACAGTTTTTTATTTTGTAAAAAAATATTTTTCGTTCCGAAACTTTCCTCTTCAAATCTCACATATTTTATTTTCTTTCCCATATCATTTTTTGGAATAATAATAAATTTATTTCTTTTGGTAATGTTCAACAATAAATTCGTTCAGATCTTTCGTAAACGAGCAACGTTTTCTTTTTGTATAATGTGCTTAAATATTTCCGACTTATTTATTTCTTTTGTTCTTCTTCTGGAATTAATAGCATCGTTAATTCGTTCTCATCTGTCGTATCGTTCCAGGGAAATGTTACTGGCATTCAGAAATGTGGCAATGATCATTGAGTTGGGACTATTCGCTCTTTTGGCCCTCGATCGGTTCCTTTCCATTGTAGCCCCCATCAAATCTAACTGGAATTCGAGATTGATGAAAATAATTATTTTATTATTTATGATTATATTATTTTTGTTTGAGTTACTGATCAAATTATTCATCACAGAATTTTCTCTCTTTTGCCATATTAGATTTAGTCTGAGTAAATTTTTAAATATTTTTCATATAACAATTATTCTTTTACTTATCGGTTTCAGTTACATTTGTTATGTGAGTTTATTTATTTATTTTCTGTTCAATATTAAAACTAATTCCGTATCAACATTGAAATTAGTAAAAATGGCGAGCGTTATGTTTTTCTCGGTTTTCATGTACAATTTATTTTTAATCCCCATTCTTATTTTGTTGTTTACTAAAATTCCCATGAATCAGACTTTGATATTGATGATGTATGGAAGTATTTTAAGTAACCCTTTAATATTTATCATAAAAAATCAATATTTAAGAAATATTATGTTTTGTAGGGGTTTTAAAGTGGTACCCAATTTGTAAAGAATACACTAAAAATGTTGTAATTATATTAATATTGGATTTGTTCATCATAAAGTTGATAAAAATGTATAATAAAATTTATTATATTTTATTTTTTCCTTTGAATATTTAATTATATATGATGATACAAATTATACATCAGGATTTCAAGCTAATAAAATTTTTGCATTACACAGTAGTGTAGTTACAATATAAACAACACTACATTCTTTCACTAGTGTGAGGCATGCTGAATGTTGTGTGTTGATTTAGGATTGTCTCTCTTACCCTGATAGATGATTAGTATTTTATTCCTTATTGTTAAATGTGTTTGAAACATCTCCAATATTATCTATATTAAAAGACGACATCAATTATCAAGTTTTTATTAATCCAAAAAAATGCAAAAATACTCTTTATTTGTGCAATTTTAATCGAAGTTAAATTCATTTACTTTTTTTTTAATTTGCGAAACAATTTCTTTTATAAATCTAAAACCGATATAATAAAAATAAATTTAGCATGGATGATTAATTTCAGTTTTTTATTTCTTATGATTAAATAATTTTATTTTCTTTTAATAAACTTCTAAAATTTTATTATATGTAACATCAACTTTATTTTACTTCTTGATTTTTTAAAATTTCAAATTCTACTTTTAATTTAACAAGTATTTCAAAAAGCTTTAAAATATTTTCTAAAAATTTGTAACACTTATCATTAGAAAGCAATTTAATTTAAATTTAGAATCTATGTTAAAATTTATTTAAAATTTCATATCATTGCAAAATGATAAATGATTTAATTATTTTTTATTTAAATTTTTTAAAAAAATACATTGAATTAATAGTTGTTTTAAATAATTAAATTTTATTTAGACATATATATTGATGTCCTTGTATCCAGCTTCCTCCTGCAATTTCCTCATGATACGTAGAGCTAACTGAGTTCCTTTTTTCGGCCGAAATCCATACTGCTACTCATTAATTGTCACTTCGGGGATCGGAGTGATTTCTAGGTAAAATCTATTCTCCTACATCTATAAGAAAAATACCTCGGAAGTAATAGCTATTTCCTCTCTTTTCGGAGGAGAACCTAAATCATCGAGATTAAGAGTGTCTTCAGCGACCGTATGCTTTGCTCTAATAGGGCTTTAAAAGGAATATTGAAGTGGTCGGTCAGCTCCTTGTTCCAAAAAATGTTCCAGGAAGTATGCAGCGTTTTCTGCTTCGATTGTGATTTACAGAGGATACGTAGTTCCGTCAGGAGCTCCCTTCAGTTTGCCTTCTCCGTCATTGTTGAGTATCTTCTCGATTTGTTCACGAAGAGCAGTGATTCATAACCTGGGTGCCACAGTATTTGAAAAGGGTGCCGCAAACATGCGAGATGTACGAAATTATAAAGTAATAAAATATATATTAGACAAATATATAATAAAAACTGAACACCATTTTCAAAATTTATTTTTGTAATTAATCTCGGCGGATTACCCGCCATCTTCAGACTAAATTAACACTGGATTTTTGCAGCTTATATATGAGAAAGGTGATTATGCAATCAATCATGCTATAAATGCTCCATTTGAAAATGTTTAACAGAGAAGTTGAGTGTGAAGCTTGAATATTAATTTTTAGATCCGTGGATCTTATTAATAGGATCTCCCGCGTTACTCTCTCCCAGTAATTTTTAAATCGATTACACACAATTTGAAAATCATTTTCTCCAATTTTTTTTTACATTTTAAATTATGTTTGGCAATATTGCTCGCATTATCCAACCGACTATGCTCTTTGATTGTTTGCAGAGATGACGAGATGTCTCTCCAATGTATGTGGCGTTACATCCATTACAAGTATATTTATTACCAAGATCGGAGCACAAACTGAGAAGAGTGGAAGATTTATTACTGAACATATCACGAATTTTATATGATTGGGAAATAATATTTAGATTCATGGTATCAAACTTTTCAAAATTGAGGATTTTAAATGTTTAAAGCCCTCTGAATAAGGAATCGATAAGATATACCTTGATTTAAGTGGGTTATAATTTGTATTAGGGGAAATGGTTTGATGAATAGTATTATTAAGATTTTTATTATTACTATTTGACTCATTTAATATTTTATCTAAATTTTGATGAGTTAATTTTTCAATAAATGATTTCGACCATCCATTCTTATTTAATAAACTTGTTAATTTATTTAAACTTTCATGGGCATTTAAATATGTTGACGAAAGAGACCAAGAACGATATTTTAAACATTTAATCATGTTGCTTTTGTACCTAGTTTCACAGAAACTACCTGGAGATGTGTATAATCCGGTGTCAGATTTCTTTCTGTAAATCCCAATTTCATAGCAATTAGATTTCCTGTTGATTAATATATCTAAAAATTGTGGAGTACTCTGCACTTCTTCCTCTACTGTTAATTTGATATTAGAATGGATCAAATTCATATAATTTAGAAATGGTTTTACATGATCTTTATTTTCGAAAATCAAAAATACATAATCTACATATTTTTTATATGCAAGTGGTTTATAACTGGAAAACAAATCAATATTTTCAAAACAATATTTCGCAAAACCAATTGGATCTGAACTCAAACAGGTTTTAGATGAAGTAATTAAATTGGTTAATATGATATATTAACTTTGGTAAATATATTATTGTGGATTGCTTTCGGTTGTAAATGTCAATTATTTCATTTTTTCTGCTAAGTTGTGTTTGCGTATTCAAGAATATGGATCAAATAATCCGTTTTGAAGAAGATTTTTAGCCAAATATATTTGAAGATAATTTTAAAAATTTTGAACTATAATTCGAATTTTGCGACACAATAGCATGGTATAATGATTGTTGAATTTTCTGTTTCGTTACACGCGAATTTGACTAAAATGAAATACTTACGAATTTTTCATCAGCAAATTTTTTCTTTAAAATTATCATCTATCGTTCAATATCAGCTGAAATAAATCTTGCAGTTCTTCAAATACTTATGTCGAGATATTAGAATCTTATCCCAGTTATATAGTTGTCAATTTTGTCAGAAACACCAAAACACAGCCTTTAATAACAGTCTTCATTTCAATGAATCAAATGTCCTTTAACAACTGTCCTCCAGAGTATTTAACCCCACAACAAACTTTAAATAATTTTAACAGATGATGAAACAAAATTCTTCAAAAAACGACATTGAGCTTAAATCTCAGGAAATGAATGCTAAAGACAAATCACAGTAATAATGATGTCCAAATGCCAGTAAATTCAAAGTCATACTGCTAGTTTTTTTGGACGTTTATGGGCTGTGCAAACAAAAGGAAGGAAATGTAAAGATTTCTAAATTGACAAATCTTCCGCAAAGATAAATTGCAAGCTTATACTTCTAACTTTGATAGCTGTTATTTTATTATTTATGAGTATATTTATTGTAATGTCGATAAAAGGGAAATATTTCAGGAAAATACCGAAATCTCTGAACATAATTTATATGACGAATTCATTTATGTATGTCATCTAATTTAACATCAAACTCAACCGAAAATATAATGTTATTTTAAATTTTAAAAAACAATGATCGCTTAGCGATCAAATAATACTATAGCATAATACAATGAACCGAAATTTTAAAATTGCATATTGGGGTGCCGCTACCTGAAAAAGGGTGGGAAACACTGACCTAGTGCCGCTTAAATAAAAGTGTGAAAACCGCTAGAACTTTGTCGACAACCTAATAATATGGTAATTAATTTTTATTGTACCTTTTAATTTGTATTTAAAACTTTTATACACAGGAGACTTCATAAAAATTGATGCAAACGTTGGTCCTAATGGGGAACCCATTGCGACACCATCTTTCTGAATGCTTTTATGTATTTTGCAATGACAATATGGTATGTGATTATTATGTTCGTTTCTAATAAAAAAAGCGCCATTTTTTAGGAGGGCAGTGTTTTGGGCCCGTGAAATTTAAAAATTTCATATTGGTATATAAATGGTACCATTAATAATAAATGGTACATTCAGAAAGATGGTGTCGCAATGGGTTCCTAATTAGCACCAACGTCGGAATCAATTTTTATGAAGTCTCTTGAGGATAAAAATTTAAAATACAAATTAAAAGATGCAATAAAAATTAAAAACAAATCTTCGCGACCCCAAAATTTCGCGCCTATTCTATTTTAATATTTTTAATTTAAAAATTACAAATCCGGAACAAGTATTATTATTATTATTATTATTAATTATAATAAAACTAATAATAATATAAATTTTAATTATCTTTCCAAAACTTAAAAAAACGATTTTATTTCATAAGATATTTGGTATTTAATACAAATGTTAAGCATTGAGTACTGTTGAATAAATATTTTAAATCTCAAAGTAATATTCCGATTATTTACTTTCATTCACGTAAGAAATTATTTATTTATTTCTTTTAATCAGTTATACATTTGCTGATAACATTTACAATTCTTCGTGTTTCATGTAAATATTTATAGAACAAGTAAAGAAAATATAATCATAAAGTTTGAATTTTAAAAGTTAGGCAAATGAAGAAAAGTAAACCATGTAGAAAAAGAATTAGATGAACTAGATCAGTGCTGTCCAACTTCGGTGAAATGGCGGGCCACATACAAAAAATAGTGTTTCTATTTATTTTTAAGGTCAAAACTGATTAATCTTTTCAAATGATCGATGGTTTATTATTTTACATGAAATTACAAATGTTTTACTCAAAGTATATCTGAATAAAAAAAACATTTTTTTATCTTGAAAATGTTTAAAATCATAAAAAATAAAACGAAAATCAAGTATCGTTAATTACATTATTTATTTCATTAATAATAATAATTAAAAAGTAAACAAAAGTAACTAATTAAATAAATAATAAAATAAGTAAAAATATATTATAATAAAGTATATATTAATAATAAGTTAAAAAAATTTAATTATATTTATTTTTTAATTACAATTGTGTAATTTTAATGAGAACACTGCGGTTGTTCAGCTTCTTTTACTAAAGTCTCTATATCGATTTCAATAGATGTTGTTGATAGCCTCAATAAATTTAAAAGGGCACTTTCAGACAGCGAATTCCTACATTTTGATTTGATTATTTTCATATTGGAAAATGTACTTTCGCAAAGGTATGTACTTCTAAGCATTGAGAACATCCTAAGACCAAAATTTCTCAATTTTAGATATTTCTCTTTCGGAAGACGTCTTCTGATGTTTTTTCACCTATATAAAAATGATCTGATTGCAAGTCACATAATTCCAATTGTAGATCAGAATTAGAAACGGTGTCAATATTAATGCTTAGAGGTTGAGAAAAAATTGAGATATCTTCTTCCAATCTTTTGAAATCTCCATATCTTCTATTATTCCTTGAATATATTCCATGTACGAGGAAAATGATATATCCTCTTTATAGTTTTTCATTTCTTCATAATGCTTTTAGCAATTTGGAAAAAATTTAATCACTATTGGATATTCTTATTTTAAAAAGTTTCAATTTACTTACAAATCCAGTGAGATGACAATATAAATTAACAATATTTTAATTTTTTTTTGTCATTGAGAAAAAGTGCCCGGTTGGTACATAAATAAATTCGCCGCATGTATCGGCCCGAAGGCGTCCTTTACACCGGCTCTGGTTTCCACAGGGGTTCTTTCACTAGCGGCCTACCCCCGCACCCATCACTTGGGTGAACGTTTCCGCCAAGCCCGACACTTTCACTCACTGCATACTTAATAACTCATCATCGAAGGTCAAGTCTTCCTCCCATGATGAGTTATCTTCATCCTCCGATGAATTTCCAATCCTCGTCCTCTATAGACTAGCTCATCATCAGATGAATCATTTTCCCCTGAAGTTTCAAATTTAACTCATTTAGATGTTTGGTAATATCAGCCAGAAAATTATCAGATCTGAAAGGAACAAAGGATCTTCCATTTGTCTTTCTAATTCTAATATGTCAGATTTAATCTTATTTTTAATAAACACTGGAATTTCTTTATGTAAAAAAACCTTCAAGGCATTTTCCAGCATTAAACTAACGAATTTCCGTATGCAAAAGTTAATTCCCAAGGGCTGCATCTATATCACTTAAAAATGTACAAATTTACGGTGCGTTAGAGATTTATTTCCCCCCGAATGATGTTGGTTATTTTAACCACGGTCTGCATGACATTAAGTGGTCTCAAAAATTTACCACAAAGACCCTGTTGATGCATAATGCAATGTAAGGTGGGACAAAAAATGTTATTTTGTTTTAAAATTCCACAAATGCCACTTATTGTCCCCGTCATAGCCTTTGCTCCATCGGTAATGATACAGGAACACTTATTAACAGAACTGTAAACCGCATTAAAAATGTCAGTTGTGCCATACAAAGGAACAAGATTAAGGGGTTCTTCATGAATAGTGCAATCATCTTGAATAGATTGACTAAAAATAAGAAATTGACTGACATATGTTGTATCAGTGCTCTCATCAATACATAACAAAAAATATTCACACTTTTTTGAAACATACTCATCCATATCTTTAATTCATCTTGTGACTGTCTGATGAGACAGAGGTACTGTTTCAAAATTTTTAGCTAATTTAGTTCTTTAAATTGTTTGGCCATCTCAATTGCAAATTTTACCACCAACATTTTTTGACTTTTTTTGCTTTAGCCAATTCAAGTGAAACTTTATAGGAAGCAGCAAGGCTATCAGTGCTTTCAGAATTTATTTTTGAAAAAAAAACTGTCTGAAGCGACAATTTTTTTATATTGTGCAACTAATGCATTTCTTGATTCGCCAGTATCGAAAGTTTTACTATGTAATGTAGTATAATGTCGTTTCACATTAAACTCTTTCGGGACTGACAAAATTTGCTTACACATAATGTATTGAATTTTATTATCATTATTTATAATTAAATACTCAGATTCCCAACGACTCTGGTAGACACACTTTTCATCAGTAATTCTTCTTTTCATTATAGACATATTAATTTGTTCAAATTAAATTATATAAATATTATGATCATGTTAAAAACTCATCAATTATTAATAATCAATAGAGAAAACACAAATATTATTTAAGTAGAATTTAAAATGTGCGCATCTTGAACATCTTGTTGAACATCTTGTTGAGAGCAACCCAAAATTCGGCTCGGTTGTTGTTAAGATTTTCTAGGGACTCGACTGCTCCTAATCCCTCTGGGATGGATTTTTGACTAGAAGATCCAAAGGAAGTTCCAGCAAATAGAATAGTCAATTGGAATTGGTAATTACAAACTGCTCCAATCTGTCAGAAATGTACCATTGTTGATAGACGTTTCAAAAGGTTTTTAGATGAAGCTGTCTTCATTGCTTCCATCATGAGTTTCTTTGTTTTGGTGGGGACCCTAGAATCAAATAGAGCCTGCTCTTTGGGCAGGTACCACAAGTGCGAATTGAATTTCCGACTGGTTTTCATTGAAATTTTCTTATGGATATTTTCATGGATATTTTCATGGATATTTTCATGCCTAATAGTGGATGGAATCGTAAGCTTGCTGTAGGATTTCGAAACAGAAAATCTGCTACAAGGTTGTATTTTCTTTCAAATTCTTTTCGATTTAGTTACAAGCCTTCTCTAGGTCTATTTTACTAAAGATTGCGGCGTCTCTAATTTATTTTTTAACAGTAAAGCTGACGACCATGTGGATGAAGATGGACTTATAATGTTTTTGCTTCTATGTCTTTGAAAATTATTTTTGCTGCTTCTAACTTTTCAGGTGGCAGTAAACGCAATTTAACCTAGAGCAGTACTCCTTAAATGATTTCTTCTTGAAAAACCCAAATAGCTATTCTAGTTTCTCCGGAAGGTTTAAAAATACTTTGAAAAGATTTTAATAGAACAGCTCTGTTTTACTTGGATATTTCATTACAGGTAGACATAGTTTAAATGTTTTTTTGCATTATTTTAAACTCTTTTGGACAAAATTAATGTTTCGCTTATTTAGCCATTTTTAAATTTTTATTGCTCGATCTCACAGTAAAAAGTTTTAGTTTCAAATTTTTATCCAAAACAATTCGTATTTCATTATTAAGAATTAGATTTTCTTTTAGTTTAATTTGAGATGGTTTTAAATCATATAAATAATTTTCAAAATTATTTTTAACCGGATTTAATTCAAATGGTTCATTTAATTCTCGTTGATCCGAAAAGACATTCATCGAAACATGTGATCGTTGTCGTTGAAATTTATAATTATCCATCAAAATACCCAAAATTCAAAAAATTTATTTATTTTTCAGTTTTCGTATTTAAAATTGATGCAGTTAAGCAAACTTCAATTTAATCAATAATTTTTTAATTTAATATTTTTAGTAATCGAAATTCATTTAATATACAAATATTAAAGACTAACAGGAAAATTTTAAGAATAAAATTTAACACAAATGTTTTAAAATAAGTTAATATTCAATAATTGATTTTTAAGTCATCTTGAGAAATCAATATATACACAAATGTTAATGATTAATTGATTCATTAATTTGAATCTTCCATCGCTAACCCTGAGGTTTTGAATACACGACCATATGTACGGTTCATTAAATGAGCTCCGATTTTATTTGATTTATATTGAATCATTTAGATTGGTTTCTTATATGTGGGGAATAATATTTTTTTGCTTTGGCATTCGACTTATAACGAAAATGCAATAAGACGTCAGGTTCTATTATTAGCAAACGTTATTTCCGCGATTTTAAAATCCAAACAAAAACGATAATTCTCGAACAATAATAGTAAAGGAATATTTCCAAAAGAAACAATACGAAAACTATTAGCAGCGTACATAAAAATATTGACATCTGGAACGCAATTATCAAAATCATAAAATTCTACTGGAACAACGGATATGCTGATCCTGTAATAACCAAAAACTGTTAAGGTTAGTTAATACCGAAAACAACCCACCTTCTCCTAGTACCTCAAAGGGGAGGCGAACACTTTAAAGCCTTTTCCAAAAACGATTGTGATAAAAACAATAATCTCCCCCATCGGACTCAAGTGACTCATACTTTGAATGAATTTTTCTGTCATTTTATTAATAATAAAATTATGTTTTATTTATTCTCATATTTGTATTAGGTATTCCATTAAAATACTTAACTTTTAAATAGAAATTGAAGTTTCCTATTGCCAATTATTTTGAAACAATTTCATTAACTTCAAGTGTAAAATTAATAAATTTAAATGATAATTTATTTATATTATAAAATTAACTTTCAAAATCATATTTTATATTTATTATCTTTATGTTATAATTTGAATGTGAATGTTTATTTGTAGCAAATCTGAAAATGTGACATAATAAGATAAAAAATCCAATTTAAAAGGAAGAGGAATTCGCTCTTTTCAATTACAAATTCTGTGAATAGTACAAATATTTAACTTCTGACAAGCAGCGAGGGCAGGTAGCTCAAACTGGACGAGCGTAAATTAAAGTACAAAAATTAAATTGTAGTACAAACTAAAATGACATATTGAAGTTAGAAAAAATATTCTCTTTAAAGACTGATTGCGAAACATATTTTTAACTTTAAATCTCTATAACCATGGCCTTTTTAAAGAAATTTTCACTGAGGGGCACAAGCAATATGAAATGGTTATGTGCCAAAAATCGCTAACTTTTAATCTCGGATGAAAATAGTTATTTGTTCTTGTTTTTATAATGGAATTTCCTATTCCAAAAAGTTTTTTTATCAAGTTTTCTCAGATTTAAATGAAGAAAATACCCAAGTCACCCGACCCATAACATTTTACAAACGGTCCCACACGAGTTATATTACATAACACTTCAACACATGTTACTTTAAAAAAGAATTGGTAACAAAGTCACTTTTTGAATAAATATCAAGGTTGGGTTTCCTTCTCGTCTTTTTTTCACCCACAAGAATTCTAGCACAGCGCTATGAGGATCAAACTTGCAGGTTTCCTTTCAATTCATTGGGATTATCATGCAAGAGTTGGCTGTCTCAGCTAAGGTGCTCATGCGATAGGCTGAAACGTTCAAGTTATATAAAGAATCAAGCCTCTCAGAAAGCATGCTGTGAGGAGTGAGTGTTACTGAAGACGATAATGCTTTCAAAAGTACGCTGCTGTAGTGCTGTAGGAAGTAATTCAACTTCAAAGGGGGTAAGCATTTATTGGCCATTGCTCAGCACAGCCATCTGCAAATCCCTGGATTTCTTCTGAAAACAAATGTCATGATATTTTGACTCCTGCATTAATGAATTTTTCGAGTTCTGCTGTTTGTAAAAGAGTTAATATGTCTTGAATCACTTCTTGTTTCAAATCAAACCATTCTCCAAGATAATTTTGAGTTGATTATAAAATTTCGAGGCGCACCGATCCTGATTTCTTGTAGTTGACATATTCGTGTTAACAGCTCCTAAAATGAGTCTCTGTTTCATGGGGCTATAGTGCCGAATCTCTAGTGCTTATTATCTCTGGTAGAATCAGGTCATCACGCTGTAACTGCATTTGCAAATCACGAAATATTTTCAAAATATCAACTATGACACCGTTAACTCAAACTTGATGCGATTCAAATATCCCCGTGCTATTGCTCTCACTTTTTTTCAATTTGCCTTTCACTTCTAAAAACTTAAAAACTTCTTTGTTGTCTTAAAAAGTATGAAGAAAAGCCATTAAAAGATTGACTATGTACTCAACAAATTGAACTTCGTAATGAGCAGGGAAATCATTCACCATTGGTTGAAATTGATGCAGGAGTTCCGTTGTCTTTTTTCACGTCCTGAAGAAGTTAGCTAGAGGCTTGGCATTTTAAATCCAGATATGCAGCTCCGAAACGCCTACTTCAATGCTTTTAAAAACTGGGTCACTTTTGTGAAAAGCACACCAGAACGTCAATGTATCACTGTGCAACCAGTTCTTCATAAGCTTCCAAACTCCATTGTGGCCTCTGTATTAGCGCTTTCGTCATTTCTTGTAACACTTATTAGCTTGGAAGTTGGTGCGACCCTGGTCTTAAGGGCATGCTTAGTGGTTTACTGCAGTCCAAGGGCTCCAATATGTTGAGGTTCGTTGAAGGCTTTGAATATGTTCTTTACTTCACGCTCTTTCGTTACTATTCTCGTAGAGACTTACATTTAATCCACCATTTCCAGATTGACGCAGCTATCAACTTGCGCTGTGTAAGCAACAAAATCCTGTAGCTCATGAGGGAGTTCCTTCTGAACTTTTCCAGCAACGATGAGTAGCATTTCCTGATAGTAGTTTCGGTCTCTGTAATGTAATAACGATGGGGGAGGTTGAAATTCCTCCCATGGAGAATTCATTTCTGTTGTATACGCCGATTCCACAACATTTAAAAAATTATTTAAAATTCAAGAACTAAATTAACAAATTAATAAAAATCGAAAACTGCATTAACAATTAATAAAATAAAAATTCAAAAGTAAATTGAAATTCATAAAATTCAAGATTCATAAAAAGCATAAAAATTCAAACATAACGAATATGTTTTACTATATAGATAAAAAAATTAACAAAACGCAAACCAATCTGTTTATTGGTGGAAAATGGAGGATCAATTTGATACTACATCGTTTATAAATAAACGTTAATCGAAAATTCTCGTTCTCATTAAATATCACACACAAAAGACTGTCAAGACGGAGCGATCGAATAAATAATGTTACGTCGATTAAAATTACATCCGGGACTAATGAGATTGAATATTAACTTTTATCGTGTAATTGGTTGTACAATTTAGGTGCCGGTCATCCGCTCGCTAACGAATATATCAAACTCGATCAAATCAACAGTATTGCGGACGCGGTTACACACAACAACCCGTCCCGATATAACTTCAGTTTCGCGAAGACTTTAAATAATTTTTGAACTGTGTACTTGAGTTAAATACCTTGAGAGCAAACTGTTGGTAGAAGGAGTACTTATCAGACTGTAATTATAAACGTCGATGGCGAGTGAGATAAGAAATTCCGTAACTTCCGCACGGTACTTTTACTAACATTTCAGCCAATGGTGATGACGGGAATGAACTTTCCACTGCGATTCTCAATCTACATGTCGCACTTTTGCTTTATGAAAGTTTGAGTCAAGGTGATCTATGACAGCCTTCACTTTTACAGTGGCATCTGCACGGCAGCCATAAGCCAAGTAAACAGTGCAATTGTGAACAAACTTGCAAG